>PVIA01005070.1:0-36752 GCA_004024845.1 Tonatia bakeri
TTTTTTTTTTTTTAACAACTTTATTGAGCTATTATCTGCATACCATACAATTGGCCCATTGAAAGTGTACAGTTTGATCAGTGGGTTTTAGTGTAAGGAGAGTTGTGCAAACATCACAGTTAGCTTTAGAATACTTTCATCATCTTGAAAAGAAACCCTTTAGCTATTACCTCCCAACCACCTGTTTTCCTGGCTGTAAGCAACCACTAATCTGCTCTCTGTCTCTGCATTTGCCTCCTCAGAGTATTTCATATAAAGGGAATCCTATACTAGGTGACCTTTTGAATCTGGCTTTTTGCAGTTCACATCATCATGTTTTCAGAGCTCATCCACATCATAGTATGTGTCAGGTATCAAACTTCATTCCTCTTACGACTGACTAATAATATTCCATTCTATGAATAGACTACATTTTTTTTCCATTCATCAGTTGGTAGACATTTGAGTTGTCTCCACCTTTGATTATTGTGATTAACGCTATTATGAACATTCACATAGACATTGTACTTCTCTCAGAAGTCCCTTGGTTTTAAGCAAGCCATTCAAATGCTTCCCTATAAGCCTGTGCTCTCTGGGACTTCCCTGCCCAGTCAAGTCCAATTTACTCCTCAGGTCTCAGCTTCATCCTTGACTTACTCTGTCCTCTCAGCTTTGGCAAGAGGCGGGGAGCTCACTCTGCACTTGCATCCTTTGCCTTGTTGCCTTTGCTGTGCGGTCTCGGGCCACTTGCTTAGCCTCTCTGGACCCTTTATCTGTGAGGTGAGGATCTAATTCTGACCCCCTGGGGCTGCTGTGAGGATTGAGGTGGCAAGAGCTCTGTGGGCTGGAAGCCTGGGGAGGGGTGATGTGGTGGTGTTGTGCGGGTGTTTGTTCATCTTTCTTCAGCCAGCCATTCTCACCCTGCCAAGTCCCACGCCCAGTTAGTCTGTCCCTGGCTGCTGTCAAGCCACTCTCATCCTGCCTTTAAGGAGCTCAGGCTGGAACAGCGGTTCTTAACCAGGGGCGAGTTTGCCCCCTGGGGACAACTGACAACAGACCTCTTCGGTTGTCTCAATGGAAGTAGGTGGTACTGGTTGTATCTGGTGGGCGAAGACCAGGGAGGCTGCGGAACACCCTATGATGCACAGGCAGCCCCCCACAACAAGGAATGATCCAGCTCCAAATATCAACAGCACCAAGGTGGAGAAACCCTGATCTAATGATATTATTGTTACTCGTTAATTTTTCATGTGTGTATATATTTATTTGTAATCTTGCCTCTTGCCAAAATGAATCAGAAGTAACTAACAAAGATAGCAACAAAACACTGGGATTTTAAAAAAAAATTCATTCTATTCCATTCTATTCTAATGATTTTATTTACTTATTTTTAGAGAGGAGAAAAAGAGGGAGAGAAACATCCATGTGTGGTTGCCTCTCACATGGCCCTTACTGAGGACCTGGCCTGCAACCCAAGCATGTGCCCTGACTGGGAATCAAACCAGGGACCTTTTGGTTCACAGGCCGGTACTCAGTCCACTGAGCCACACCAGCCAGGGCAACACTGGGATTTTTTTGAAATGAAGAAACTGTAGTAAAAGAAAATGAATAAATAAGGAAAAGAAAACAACACCTACATTAACACATAGTACTGCTTGCAGAGCTGGGCTGTACATTTGGTCTGAGCTTCCTTGTGGCCAGAGCAAAAGCAGAAACAATCAGTTTCAAGAGCCTTACCTTTCAAAAGCTGAAAACATATTAAGAGTTCGAGGGAAGCCTGGCTTTCCTGGGCCAGATGCACTCAAGGCTTTTCTCTTACAGGCCCTTCTCCAGGCACCGCAGAGAAGTGCGGGAGACAACAGCACCGTCCTCAACAATAGCCCTACAGGGAACACAATAGTGAGAGTCACATTCTCCAAAGCAGGCCTGTGATGTAATGCTGAGAACGGCTTGACAAAGGCAGTCCTTCTTCCAGCTGCTGCCCTGAGTGTGGTGGTTCACTTTCCTAACTTGATGGCAGAAAACAGAGCCCAGACAGTTCAGAGTAGTGACGGGAATAGGGTCTGTGGAGCCAACCTGCCTGGGGTCAAGACCTGGATTTACTCCCCAGTAGCTGTGTGACCTTGGGCCATTCTCTAAACCTCCCTGAGTTCACTTTCTTCATCCATAAAATAGGGCAGAAGTAGTACTAACCTCACAGTGCTGAGACAGTATGTGCCCAAGGCTGACCCCAGGGCTGGCAGAAATAAATGCTTAATCCATATCAGCTATTATTTCTGTGCCCTGGAGGGTGTGAGTAAATACTTTTGGGACACCTGCATTTCAGATCCAGCCTTTGGAGTAGGAGAATGTGTTTGGGATCCAGTCCTGCTCTGCAAGTCAGTGAGGGAGTAAAGGTTTTTGGCTAGGAGACAACCTGCAGCCAAAAGTGGTCAGATCTGATTCTGCTGGGTTCCTGCATAAAACCTTCTCTGCCTCCTTATTATATAAGGGCAACATTCAAATACTTTATCCCTAACGCTTGGGCCCCATCCCTGACTTACCGCAAACCTTTCTTTCCTACACCCACCTCTATTCTATGCCCCAGTAATTCCAAACCCCAGAAAATTGTCGACCTACCAGGCTTTTGCCTGTGCAGTGCCCTCTGCCTGGAATGCTCTCCCTCCCTTTCTGCGTTGCTTACATATTAATACTTAATTGAGCATCAGCCCCTTACAAAGTCGTTGTTGGAATTCCTGCCCCCAGGGAAAGGTGGTTTCTTTGTACCAGTTCACTCCCTAGTTATTTCACTAAGACTGCTGTCAGAATGCATATTCATTACTCATTCATTGATTCTTATACTCATTCATTAATTCACTCAGTCACTCATTCACTTATTGGTTCAATCACTCACTCACTCACTCATTCATTCATTCACTCATCAATAACTATTGTGGGTCTACTGTTTGTTAGCCAATGTTCTGGGCACGGGGATAAATCTGTGAACAAAATGGACATAAATCCCCCGCTTTTTGACCTATCTTTAGGCCTTATACCTAGTGGGTACTCAATAAACCACCTGGTGCAAAGTTCTCTGACCCCATCTTTGGCTTCCCCAGCCCCATGCCCCACGTCCCAGGGACATGGCTATTTAGTCCCCCAAACATGTACCATAGGCTCCCATCTCCTTGCTCTTGCTGTGCCTTCTGCATGGAATGTCTCACAAAGTTGGCTCCATCATCATCCCCACTTTTAGGAGGCTGCAGAGCTGCCTCAGGTCATGTAGCCTCAGAGCCTCAGAGCTATTGCCGAGCTCAGGCCCTCCTGACTACAGAGGCCATACAGGCCAGCACCTGGACTCTGGGTGCTGTTTATGCAGGGCCTGTGGCTCTGAAGGCTGGTCATATTCCTAACCCCTTGTGTTCGACCTAGGGTCCAAGGCCAGAGAAGGGAGATGGCCTCGAATGATGCCATGAGTCCCAGACCAGGGTCCAGAGAGCAGTCCATCAGAGTGGCAGGTCTTTTTAATAGAAAGGAAAGGCCATAATCAGACTGCACCCTGAGATCCAGCTGGCCTGGGTTCAAATCCCAGCCTCGCCACCTAGCCAGTTCTGTGACTGCTAAATTATTTCACTTTTCTGAGTCTCAGTTCCTCATCTATAAAGTGGGATTGGCAATAGTCTCTTTGGGTTATTATCAAGATTAAAGGATATGCCATATGTGAAAAAGCAAAACAAAACAACATGACGCAATCATTGTTAGTCATTGTGATTATTGTTCAAAATTATGATTTTAGTAGTGCTTTATTTTATTAAAAGTGTTCAAAGTAAACAAGGGGACAGAGCCACTAGCTTCAGGAGTTTACATTCCTCAGCCTTGGCCTCACCTAGTGTAGGAAGCCCTCCCTGACCACCCCACCCAGGTGTACCCAGAGCCTCTGTCACCTTCCTTTTCCCATTGACTGTTACGAATGCATCTGATAGTCTCACGTACGGCCTGTGTCCCTACTGTCAAATTGGGTCTTGGCCATTACTTGTTCTCCATGGCCTGTCCCAGTAGCTGACATCTAATAGCGTCAGTAAATATTTGCTGTGAGGCCTGACGATTACAGGGAAGACTGAGATGGGTGTGCTGCTCCCTCTGCGCCCAGCGGAAGACACTCCTGTAGTCCTCCGGGAGGAGGGAAAGCCAGGCATGGATTCCTCTCTGGGGCACCAACGAGGGGAGGCCCAGGGTGCCCATGTGGGTGTGGGTAGAGAGGGGAGTGACTCCCAGCCCTGGAAACTGTGCCACATGCCTGTCTGTCCTCACACTGCTGGGCAGAGTGGGAGTGGGTGAGGCTAGCCTAGCAGCCCAGCGGTGTGTGTGCCTGTTTCCTCACCTGCAGGCTGAGGGCTGTTGTCAACAGAGGTGTAGCACCTGGCACGGTGCACTGGCTCCCCACACCCTCTCCACCTGTTCCTCCAGGAGTCACCTCCTTGCTGTATGACCTTGCGCAGGTCACTTCGCCTCTCTGTGCCTCAGTTGCATCCTCCTCAAAAAGGGATAATAAAAGGTGCTGCCTCTTGGCATGGCCAGTAGGATGAGATGAGAACATCCATAGTGTCCATCTTGAGAAGTTCTCTGTAAATGTGAGGGTTTTTTAAACCATTCTCTACCCTTATCAGTTCGCCCAGCAAACATGCACAGAGTATCAGTATTTGCCAGAAGAGTTGATTGCCAGGTACTGGCGACACGGTGAACAGGATCCTGTTTCAAACAAACCAGATTCTTTTAAAATGTTTGTGAGATCATCGAGGAAATGTCAGCCCAAGCTGGATGACATGGACAAAATGCAGTAGTTGTTCATTTTTTTCTGGGATGTCATAGCTTTGTGGTTTTATTTTAAAAAAGAGTCCTCGTCTTTGAGAGACTCAGACTGAGGTATGTACAAATGAAATGATGTGATGGCTGGGATTTGCTCCAGCGTGATGCAATCCCCAAAGAGTTTATTTAAAAATGTCCAGTGGTGGAAGGAAGCACGGGGGCCACAGGTGACATCGGCTGGACCACACAGAGATGATACTGAAGGTGTTTGTAATAGACTGTGATGAGTTTAACAAAAAAGCGACCACTTAATTAAATGGATGGTTATGCACCCCGTGTGAGCTATGCTCTAGGAGAAAATGGGGATGCGAAGGTGGAAGAGAAAGGCTTTGGTGGTCTGTGCCTTGGTTCTAAGTGGATGGTCAATGGCAGCTTTTCAGCGGGGATGGCGGCACAGGCCCTGGGTGCAGCTGTGAGAATAGGGGAGTCGTGTGTGAGCCAAGCAGAACAGGCGAGCTCACCACTCAGGGCCCTCTCTTCTTTTTTCTCCTCTCAATTCCTCCCTTCTTTATCACTCCTCATGTCACTGCAATTCCTTTTCTCTTCCTCCTTCTCTCCCTCTCTTCCTTCTTTCTTTGTCACCCACACTCTTGCTCTGTCCCGCTGGAACTCTCCTCCTGGCTGGCGCTGTGCTGCAGAGACAGGGCTGGGAGGGGGACCACACACTGGGAGGGGGTGGCGGGTGGCCCAGGGAAAGCACTTGCCAAACCTTAAAGAAGTGAGGGTCTTATCTGGAAGCAGGAAGCAGCAGCTTTTCAGATGTGAGGAACTAAAGTTTTGTGGGGGTCCATGAGGGCCCCCAAAGGTAGAGCTGACCCTGAGCTGTGTCCCCACCCATCCATCGGCCCCATCTGGACAAATGATGTCCCTGTCTTCTTTGCACAACATATGCCCAGTGGTATGTCTGTGCCCCCTCACCCCAAATTCACTTGTTGAAACCTAACCCTTGATATGATGGTATTAGGAGGTGGGGTCTTTGGGGGGTGATTAGATCATAAGGAGGGAGTCCCCATAAATGGGATTAATGTTCTTACAAAAGAGACCCCACAGAGCTCCCTTACCCCTTCTGTCACGTGAGGACACGGTGAGAAAACAGCCTGCTAGGGAGCAGAAAGTGGGTGCTCACCAGACACCGAATCTGCTGGGCCTTGATCTTGGACTTCTCAGCCTCCAGAACGGTGAGAAACAAATTTCTACTGTTTGTAAGTCATAGTCGTCATACTCCTTCAGAGCAGCCTGAATGGACTCAGACTCTCAGCACTGCACCACACTCCTCACAGTCACAGGCTGCCGATGAAGCCTGCGCTGTGCGATTCAGAGAAAATGCCATCTTCCCAGCCCTGACTTCAAGGGCCTGGCTTCCAGCCTTCTGGAGCTGAAGGAGGGGAAGGGTGACCTCGCTGCCCTGTGGAGCCCTTCGGCCTACGCTGCACTGCTGTCTCAGGCCCTGGCTGGTGCCTGGAGGAGCAGAGGAAGTCTCTCTTTCCTGCATCGCTCCTGCTTCCTGACATGGGTGGGGCTCCGGGGTCGCAGACGGTTCCTGTCCAGTGACGGAGGTGGTGGTGACTTAATCGCTCCAGCTGGCAGTTCTTTAAAAAGGCTTGGGTCCCTGCCCTTTCCAAAAGCAGTTTTGGCAGAGCTTCAGGGGCCTGGAAAGGTCTTCACTTTCCTTTCCAGCAGTCACACTTCTGGGGATTTGCCCGAAGGAACGAATTCTAAATAAAGAAAAGAAAGGACTAGCGCCCAGCATTATCTACTGCAGCCGACGTTTGAGATCATCGTGAACAACAGGTACGTATGTTGTAACTGCTTGGTGGAGCCTTAAGTAAGTTTTTATAAAGAAAAATTATGAGAATTTTAAAAATTATTTATTTATTTTTAGAGAGATGGGAAAGGAGGGAGAAACATTGATTGGTTGCCTCTTGCACAAGTCCCGCCAGGGAGGGAACTGAACCCACAACCCAGGCATGTGCCCTGACCAGAGATCGAACCCGTGACTCTTTGCTTTGCTGACGACATCCAACCCACTGAGCCACACTGGTCAGGGCAGTTCTGAGAATTCTTTATCAACATGGAAAATACGACGTAATGCTATGCTGAAAACACAACACTGATATGCGACATGGCCTGGCCGGGATGGGGTGTCCATCGGCTTTCCTAACGGTCTGTGATGTTGTCACATTTCTCTGAGTGGTAGGAAAAACACCCTGCGTGTGGTGAGGCGGGGCGTGCATGGGGTGGGTGTCCCAGCCCCACTTCCCAGATGACAGCTGCATCCCCAGGGCTCTGCCACAGACCCAACACTCAAATCCAGGGCGTCTGTTCCATTTTCAAAAATGAAGACTGACATCCTAAGGCACATTTCCTTTCTGGATGAGCCCGTGGCTTTCTGGAGGGGATGGGAAGGACTCGGAAACAAACCTGGGAGGCCCTGGAGGCCCCCTGGGAGGCAGAGCCCCTCAGGGCAAGGATTTGGTCTTTTTCACATCAAAAACTTGTTGACAGCTCACACAGCACAGCCTCTCTCCTGGAGCCTGAGGCAGGGATGTTTATTTTTTCTAAAAGGTTTAAAAAGGTCTTTATTTTATTGCAAAAGCAATACATGTTCGTTGTTTAAAAGAAAAAGCCCAAATAGTACCTCCCGGACTGTTGGGGGCCTTTCTTTCTTTTAGGTATTTTCCATATCAAGGGTTTTCAAACTTTATTTTTTAGCTCCAAGCCACAGTAAAAAGAAATAGATTTTGCATCGTAAGCCAGGATGCAGATACTGGCATATTACTGAAACAGAAGTTTTATGCAATATCCTTATGATAAGGATCGCTCTCTGAGGTTGTCTATTCTGTTCTCTTCTGCTTTGTCCCACCCCACCCCACCCCATCCCATCCCACCCCACAACGAAGGTGGCTGGTCAGAGCCCAGTCAGATGGCCTCCTGTCCCGCAGCTCCGTGTGACCGTTGGTGAAACCACCGCTGTAGACGTTAACACACAACATCGACTGTTCCCTGCTGCTGCTTTAAAAAAATCATTTTTCAATTCCAGGTGACATATAGTATGCTATTAGTTTCTGGTGTACAACACAGTGATCAGCCATTTGTATGACTTATGAAGGGATCACCCCGATAAGGCTAGTACCTTTCCTAACACCATACATAATTATAACAATATTGTCGACTCTATTTCCTATGCTGTGTTTAACATCCCCTGTTTTTGTAACTGGCAATTTGCGCTTCTTAATCTTTTTGCCCTTGAGGATTTCACAGCGTGCTTTCCATAAGTGGACATGTGGGGCTATTTCTTCCTCCTTAAGCAGCAGAGGAACTTGCTGAGTGGTATTTCACGATATATTTGTCAGCGTCTTCTTAATAGGTATTTGTGTTTTCCCCACTTCGGGCTGTCATCAGCAAGGCTCTGGGGGATCTGCCATCCATGCACTGGTCCTAGGACGTCCAAGCAGTGAAGTGAGCCCCTCAAATATCTTGATTGCTATTGGGAATGACCCAGGGAGGGAAGCGTGGACGTGCGCTTCTGGGAGTAGTGAAGGACCCTTTGCTCCCCTGCAGGGAACCCTACACTCATCCCGTGATCACACAGGACTTCATTGCGCAACCTGCTTACGGTGCTGGGAAATATCTACGTGTGTTTTAGAAATGAGCTGGTCCCCAGTTCACTTCTCCTTTCCTCTCCTCTGCTTCCTCTTTCGTCACTCCGGTGCATCAGAGGAGGGGACACTCCTGAACCCTAATTCCAAAGCTTTTCCACATCACTGGTCTTTCTGTTCAGAGGCCTCAGGGCTTTTGTATTGTTCAGGTGCCAGTATGTTCCCAAGTGGTAAGCGCTGGTTCTTTGTGCGCATGCGCACAAATCGGAATGGGACCCACAGCTGCAGTGAAGCAGCTAGAAAGGGCCCTTTAGTGTCAGTCCTTAGGTTCAAATCCTGCCGCTGACAATTACAAAATCTTGTGGCAAAATCTTGGGTCTTGGTCTCATCATCATTTATAAAACAGGGATTATAATTCTTAGCCAAAAAAGGGTAGAATAATGGGTAAGCACATAGACTTCAGAAAGAGCCTGTTTGAATGCCGATCCTGGCTTCACACTAACTTGCTGTGTGAACTTGGGCAAGATACTTAATTTCTCTGTGTCTCATTTTCTTTATCTATAAAATGGGGAGAGTTGTAGTGTCTACCTCATAGGGTTCTTATGAGGATTAAGTGAGTTAATATCGTGCTAGATTAATGCCTGGCTATGCATTTATTATTTATTGTCATTATTAAGAATGATTAAGAATGATATTACTGCATTTGGCATGTAGTAAATAATTACAATTTTTTTTATTATGGTTTTAGCCCTGGCTGGTGTGGCTCAATGGACTGAGTCCCAGCCTGTGAACCAACAGTTCACAAGTTCAATTCCCAGTCAGGGAACATGCCTGGGTTGCAGGCAAGGTCCCCAGTTGGGGGCATATGAGAGGCAACCAGTTGATGTTTCTTTCACACATTGATGTTTCTCTCCCTCCTTCCCCATTCTTTAAAAATAAATAAATACAATCATTTAAAAATTATGGTTTTAGAAAGAATATTTGTGGTTCAGAAGGCAGGAGGTCTAGTAATGAGCGTTTGGTCCTAACTGTGTCTAGCCAAGCAGAGAGAGCCAATATTAGGGTCGCTTCCCCAGCAGTTTTCCCATAGAGTTTTTCCACATTTCAGTGTCTCATTTCGGTACCCCAAGAAGGTGCATGGGGTGAGGGGGTCAGGGAGGTGGGTAAGGGGGAGACAACCTCATCTCAGAAAGGGGGTAGGTGGAAGGGGAAGCAGCATAATTTACCCTTTTGTGTGTGTGTGTGGAAATTTGCAGGATAACAAGGACCCCTGATGATGCTCCCAGGCAGGGGCCTTGGGGTTACCTGTGTGGGAGCAGGATGCGGAAATAGGGAATGAAGTGCATGGAAGGTGTCAGGGCTCTCCCCCTTCCCTCCACACCGCCTTCTCCTTATTCATTTGCCAGGCCAGTGCTGGGCCTGTGGGAGACATCGGGAGCAACACACAATGATCCCTGTCCTCCCAGAGCTGACAGTCTAGCTGGGGAGACAGACTTGGGACAATAAATGTAATGTTGTTAATTAGTAGGTGGCAAGTGGTATGGGAGGGCAGGAGAGGTGTCAAGAGGGTTGGGGAGGGGCTGTAATTTCAGGTAGAATGGTCATTGTGGGCCTGGGTGAGAAGGCAACATTTAAGCAAAGCCTTACAGAAGGGAGCGAACCACGTGGATACCTGAGGTGCCAGCGGTCCAGTCAGCAGAACAGCCAGCGCAAAGGCCTTAAGGCAGGACTGTGCCGAAACAGAGGGAGGCCTGCATGGCTAAAGCGGAGTAAGCAAGGTCAAGGGTGTTTGAAGGTGAAGGCAGAGAAGAAATCCAGCTTAGGTCACATAGGGCTCTGGAGGCTGTAGGGAAGGTTCTGGCGCCTCTCTAGACAGTGAGAAAACTAAGTCAGGAGCTCAGGCTGGGGGTCATTGGTGGTTTCTGTCCTGAGTACATTTGCTTGGGTGGGACCATTTTCTTATCAGGGAACTGTGGCTGCTGCTAGCAGATCAAAACTGTGATTCTAGAAACACATTCACAGGCTTTGTGGTTTTGTTTCTGGTGGAAGGGGAGCTTATAAACAACAATACAATAGCTGTGAATGACTGAAGCATTACTATGTGCCCCGCATGGTGTCATGCTGCCTCCCTTCAGCAGTTCACCTCACTGTCATGGCTACACTGGTAGATGGCAGGACAACTGAGAAACAGAGAGTCTGGCAGGAGAGCTTGGCCTAGATCCTGCCACCAGGAAGGTTTCTTTGTTCCAGGCCTCGTGCCAAATGCAAAGTCATCACCAGTGCTCTGACTATTTCCTCAAACCGAACGGGACTGACTGCCCACCCCCCACCCCCGAGCCCTGGTCAGACCCTCTGGACATTGCACAATCCCAGGCTTCCCCAGGCTTGCCCCTGGCCTGCACTTGGCCTTTTGGCTAGAAGAGAAACCCACCTTGAATCAAGGTCAACAGCTGGTGCCGGGCAACCTGGAACTGATGGACAAACACTGGTGTTCAGGTTCAAATTCCAGGAAACGCAGAAACAGCCCAGCAATGGTGTGCCCGGGAGAAAACACCAGACGAGGAAGTCCCTTTGAAAGCTGGATGGGAAGGTGGCACCTGTGTCTGGGGCACCTGGAGAGACAATGGTGCAAGGGACAGAGGGCCTCCGTGGGTGCCCTGAATGAGGGGAGGAGTCTGCGTGGAGACCTGGGCTGGACTGGGGGAAGTTGGCAGACCCTTTCCTTTCAGACTGGAGTTGGTTTCAACTCACACAGAACTGCTTATTTCTATTTTGTGGGTTGGGGTTCATTAGAGACTGCATTGAAGTGAAATGCTCTGAGGTCCAACAGCCTGAAAGACACAGGTCTGGGTGATCTAGAAGGCTCCAAGCTCCTCCAAGAAGCTCTCCATGGCATGGTGACTAAACATAGGCTTGGAGCCAGGCAGGCTGGCCTCACATGCTGCTGCTACCATTACTAGTTATGTGACCTTTGGCAACTTGCTGAACCTCTCTGGGCCTCAGTTGCTACATCTGTGAAATGAAGCTATAATACTTTCATCATGGAGTTGTTGGCAGACCAATGCACCATGGGATTGCTTGTAAAATAAATAGGATTCTGGGATGCGTGCTCCACCCCCACCACCGCTCCTCCTTGCCCAGGGCTGTGGAATGGATCTCAGAATGAAGCTCTTCTGTGCTACGAAGACATGTGTTTCTTAGGGGCTAAGAGAAGGAGTCAGCAATGATTGCACAGTCACAGGGCACTCACTTATTATTTCTTATCTATCTCCCATGCTCCCAACCTGAACATAAACTCCAGGGGAGTCAGGATCTTGCCCTTTACTTCAGTACCCTGGTCCTCACCCCTGGAACAGTCCTGGCACCAGGACAGAGCAGCTGAGGGAATGGAGAGACTGTTTGACCACCACAGGAGTCAGCCAGACCTGGTACAAATGCGTCTTCAGTCCCCCTCTTGCTGTGTGACCTCAGTTTCCTCATCTACAGGATGGCAGGCTTTTTGAGATGATGAAAATGAGACAGCGAATATAAAAGCACTTTACTTAGGGTTTGGCACCCAGCTGGAGACCCAGCTAGTGTTTCCCATTGCTGTCACTGTTGTCATTGTCATCATCATCAGTCCACTGGGTGTTCATCCTGCGCCCCTTGCTGACTGCTGTGGCTGGTTTGTGAATTGTTTAGTAGAAGCATGCAGCACGGCATTTGGGTGCTGCTGTTAAGGAGGTCAGGCCTCCTGTCCTGAGGTCACATTTTCCCTGTTTGTTATAGTGCACCCAAAGCAGGTAACCGTGTGCGTTCTCTGAGCAGGCCAGAAAAGCCCTCACCTGCTACTCGGTGAAGACGGAGGTGTCACGAGTTCCAGGTCCGTCTCCCACACCTCCAGGGGAAAGGCTGACCAGGTCATTATGGGCCCCAGGAAGCTTACCTGGGCCTCCACTTGGGCACGGGCTGTCAGGGCCTTAGCCCACAGAGACCCGAGACTGACGTGGGACTCCTGCCCTGGCGAGAAGCAGACCAGACAGGTGACACTCCCAGATAGAACAGAGAACACCCAGTTAAATATAACTTTTAAACAAACAACGAGTGATTTTTTTAAGTTTCAGTATGTCCTGTGCAATATTGGGAATGTATTGCAGGTCTGCAACATTTGGGACGTGCTTATACTAAATAATCACTTGCTATTTATCTAAAATTCAAATTTAACTGGCATATGTGTTTCTATCTGCTACATCTGGTAACTCCACCAAGGCCTTTCTCTGCCCCTGACCATACAGAGCCCCAGCCCCAGCAAGGACAGTGAGCTGGGATCAGGCACGGGGCGGAGGTGCAAGCTTGGGCAAGTTACTCGTCCCCCAGCCTCAGTTTCCCCACCTGTATAACTCAGCAGGCAGAATCTCTGCTCACAGGGCTTTTGTGAGGATGAATTGTGTGATGTGTGTGGGAAAGTGTTTTGGAAATGGAAAAGGTGTTATGGAAACATGAGTTACCAGAATTCGTTGTTATGAATAACACACACCAGTCAGTGGAGGCTATTTCTGGCAACTGAGTTTTTTTTTTGAAAATTAGTTTTTTGAAAGCAATTTGTGTTTGTTTTTGAAAATGGAGAGTAGCTAAAGGAGGAAAAGATTTCTAATTTCCATCACTCAGCAATGACCTTTGATAGGTTCTTTATCCTTGAAAAAGTGTGAAGATGTTTTTCCATGTGTGTATGTGTATGTTTTTCTTTGTAACAAAAATGTATCATATTCTGTATTTTTTTTAGGCAGTCTATTTTTGTCCCCTAGCTGCTATCATTTTTTAAGTACACAGAATGAGCAAGTCTCACGCAGAGGAAATCTCTCCCTTTCTGTCTGGTCCCTGTTATTCCAGTGGTGTTGGCGTATGTGTGTCTACTTCCCAGATCTTGTTCTGGGCCCTTTCAGGTTGGAACACAGATGCAAAATCTGCAGTGGGAAGAGAAAATAGTCACAGACATCATGTAAATCTGTGTGGCACCCCCTCCTTCTGTGTCCTAACAGGGCATACATGAGATGCCCGGCTTAGTGTTTTTAAAACTGAGATAAAATTCACATAATACACAATTTAACATTTTAACCATTTTAAACTCTACCATTCTACATTCAAAATATTGTGCAACCACCACTATCAACTTCCAGAACGTTGTTAACACCCCCAAAAGAAAGCCCGTACTCATTAGCAGTCACTCTTCACTCCTGCCAGCCCCTGGCACCCACTCATCACTTTCTGTGTCTATGGGGGTGCCTATTCTCAGACTTCACGTAAGTGGAATCACATGACATGTGACTTTTGTGTCTGGTGTCTTTCATGGAGCAGAATATTTAGGGTTGACTTGTGTCATAACAACTATCAGTACTTTCTTTTTATGATCAAATAATATTTCATCCTATGTATATACCACATTTCGTGTGCCCATTAATCAGTTGATGGACATTTGGGCTATTTCCACCTTTTGACTATTGTGAATAATTCCGATATGTATATTCCTGTACAAATTTTTGTTCGAATACCTGTTCTCAGTTCTTTTGTGTATGTACCTAAGGGTGGAACAGTAACCACACCATTTTATATTTCCACCAGCAATGCATGAGGGTTTCAGTTCCTGCTCAACACTTGCTATTTCTACTAAAAAAAGTTTTTGTGACCACCATAGTGGGTATGAGGGTTTACATCATTGTAGTGTTCATTTGCATTTTCCTGGTGACTAACAATGGTGAGCATCTTTTTCATGTGCTTGTTGGCCATTTGTGTAACTTCTTTGCAGAAATGTCTATTCAAATCCTTGGCCCATTTTAAGTTTAACTTAATTTTATTGTTTTGTGGTAAAAATATACACAACATAACATTTACCATTTTAACTATTTTTTTTAAGATTTTATTTATTTTATTTTGAGAGAGGGAAGGGAGAGGGAGAGAGAGAGAGAGAAACATCAATGTGTGGTTGCTGGGGGCCATGGCCTGCAACCTAGGCATGTGCCCTGACTGGGAATCGAACCTGCGATGCCTGGTTCGCAGCCCGAGCTCAATCCACTGAGCTACGCCAGCCAGGGCCATTTTAACTATCTTTAAGTGTACATTTCCATGGCATTAAGTGCTTTCACAATGTTGTGAAACTACCCCACTATCTCCAGAACTTTTTTTTCCTTAAAAAAACCAATTAAAAAGAAAGTTTTAGGTTCACAGAAAACGTAAGAGGAAGGTACAGAAATTTCCCACACCCCCTTTGCCACCCCACAGTCTCCCCCGTTGCCAACACCCCCACCAGAGTGGCGCACGTGGTACAGCCGAGGACCCCATGTTGACACTGGCACAGCACCATCCCCCCAAGTCTACAGTTCACAGTAGAGTTCAGTCTTGGTATTGTACATTATATGGGTTTGGACAAATGTGTAATGACAAGTACCCAACGGTATTTTCACTGTCCTAAAATTCCTCTTGTTTCTGCCCAATCATCTGTCTCTGATTCCCCACCCTCCCTCCTTAGTGTCTGGCAACCACTGCTCTTATTATTGTCTCCATAGTTTTCCAGAATATCTTTTCTTTTTGTTTTTTAAAAATTACCTAATTTTTAGAAAGAGGGGAAGGGAGGAAGAAAGAGAGGGAGAGCCATGTCAATGTGTGGTTGCCTCTTATGTGTCCTCCACCAGGGACCTGGCCTGCAACCCAAGCATGTGCCCTGACTGGGAATCGAACCAGTGATCCTTTGCTTCGCAATCTGGTGCTCAACCCATTGAGCCACATCAGCCAGGGCTCTTTTCCAGAATATTTTGATCATCCCAATGCCCATTTAAAAAATTGGGTTGCTTGTGTTTTTGTTGTTGAGTTGTAAGAGTTCTTTATAAAATATGGATTGAGAAATCTATTTGATTGTATTCAAATATATTACTTACAAATATTTTCTCCTTTGTTGTGGGTTGTCTTTACACACTCTCGATGGTGTCCTTAGATGCACAAAGGTTTTTAATTTTGATAAAGCTCCGTTTAACTATTTTTTTTCTTGTTGCTTGTGCTTTTGATGTCATATTTAAGAAACCATTACCTAATCCAAGGTCATGAAGATTTACACTCTTGTTTTCTTCTAGGAGTTTTACAGTTTTTCCCTTTTGTTAAATTTTGTATATGGTGTGAGACAGGGCTCCAACTTCATTCTTGTGCCCTTGCACATCCAGTTCCTCCAGCACTCCCGAAGGAATGCCAGAGAGGGGGGATCTAGGGGAGTGGGGACGGAGTGGGGGGCAGGGGCCAAATCAGGAGGGACAGGAGGCAGGGACAGATATGCAGCAGCAGAATCCGAAAGGAGAGAAACCTGGATGGAGGAGTGGGTGGGGGGAGGTTGCTCCGAGGTCAGCACGAGGAGCCTGGGCTGAAACTGAGGGTTTCAGAAGTGACTAGGGCCGGGGTGTAATCCGGATAGTGGGAAACCAAAGAAGTGGAGGGGAACGGCAGAGTCGGGAGGGTAGGTGGTCTCTCTCGGGGTCACAGGCCGGGCCGCCGGCAGGGCGTGGCGTGGGCCAGAGGTGGTGGCCCCGAGAGTGCCCAAACGCTGGTCCCAGCAGCCCGCGGAGGCGGGGAGAAGCCGGAAGCCCGGGCCTCACGCTCCGCCCCGGTGGGTGCAGCCCCCGCCCCCGCTCCCACCCCCGCAGCCGTCCCGCCCGCCAGCGCGGCCGGCTCAGACCTACCGGCTCGAGTGGTGGCGCAAGCAGCGGTGAGTGCTGCGTGGAGGCAGCTAGGGAGCTAGTGGGGGACGCAGCGGCGGGGGCGGAACCTGAGGGGTGTCCTGGGCCGCGAGCCGGGTCCCTGCGGCGCGGGCACCTGCCCGGAGTTTGGGAGCAGCCGAGGCCGGGAGACCCGGGGCATCGCCTTGGTGGTGGCCGCCGATGATCCTGGCGGGTCCCGGAGTTCGACATGGGGTGGAGAGCGCAGGGGTCCGGCCGAGAACTTCCTCGCGGGGCCGGCGCGGGCGGGTTTCCAGTCTCCCAGCGCTTGTCCAGGACCTGGCTGATTTCCGATCCCGCGCCCCTGAGCGAGCCGATCGTCTGCGGGTCGCGCGCGTTGGGGTCTCCCGGCCCCAACCTGAAAGGGCGTTCCTGCGGGTCCGCGTTGTCCCCTTCCCGGAAAGGACGTCTGGAGGCTTTTTGGGAACGTTACGATTCCGTGTGGTGACTGCGATCTAAAAGTGGAGTTTTCCAGAACCATCACCCGGGAATTCAGAAACAAAACCAAAGCAAACAACAAACACAACGAATTTCCGGACCCAGTTCCCAAAATTCGGCTTGTCGGGTCCAGAGCATCCCTCTGCCCCAGGGGATCCACGCAGAATTCAGGACCACCCGCAGTGGGCGCCTATTTGGATGCCTCAGGGCCTGGGGGAGAGCACCGGGAGGTGAAAATCGCGACACAACTCGAAAGGAGTCTTGGCCCGGCTAGGTCCCATCCCCCGGGGTAAGATTGGCACCCGATGAGCACTACCCAGGAGCCTACCCAGACCCTGCGGGTGCCGGCTGCGGGCTGGTGTCGCAGGCCGGGGAACCTGTGGCAGAGGTGGACCTTGCTCCTCCTGCCAAGCTGGCAGGTGCCCTCCCCTCAGCTTTCCAGGTCAGCGTGGATCTGGGCATCGGGTTGGGTGTTATGCCAGGAGCTCCTGATGAGGTTAGGGAGGGGAGGTGTTGGGGAAATGGTGAATCCTGGAAGCGCAATATCCAGGGATCAGGCAGTTGGACCTTGGCTAGTTTTCTGGTTTTGTGCTTTGGGATAGTGGGCTGATGTCACTCTCTGTTGGACTATTTTTTGATTATTGGGAAATCCAGTTTCTGGAAGTTACAGGCCCTTCCTGTGTAACTCATCGGGTTAGACTCCCCTACCAGTCTTCCCTTGGGGAATAAATGCCTCCTCTAGCCTTGGTGCTGGTTCAGGGGCTGCCTGGGAGGAAGGTTGCCCCTGCATTTCTGGGAGCGAGGGTGCTTGTAAGGAAAACTCATGGTTTGCATGAATGTGTGCCTCGCTTAGGAAAGTGAGCCATCTCGGGTGGCTCTTTTAAATAGGGCTAACCTGGATCCCTGTACAGAGAGCTAGTATCTGGGATTCTCCCACTGTGTTTGGTTTTTATCGTTGTTGGATCTGAATCTGGCTCTACCACGCCTAGAATAACATCCATGTTGCACTCGGCTTTCCTCTCAACCGGCCCTTGCTTTGGGATCTAATGTGTACCAGACTCTAAGAAACACTTAGGAGAGTGTTTCTCCTATGGGAGAAACTATGGGAGATGCCCATCTTCCCTCTTTCCTGTTACTTTAAGGCATTAATAATAGATGCTTTTATTCACATTTGAAAAAGTATCCTTATTGTAATGTTTCTGTGGATTAAGTGACATGGCGATTGATCTGAGATGGGGAATCAATTTGTTAAGTCTCTAAAATACTAAACTGAAGTAATTCACTCTCTTTGGTGAGTAAGTTTCCCTCTGTTCCTTCAGTCCCTTTTATAGGCTGGCTGTGGGGAAATCAAGTGCTATACCCTCGCCCTGGAAAGGACACAGAAGAAATGGCTCCTGGTCCTGAGGGGCTGACACAGTGGGTGGAAAGTGGAAACACACACACAGAGGAAGGAGCCATCACTCACCAAGGCCCAGCAAGGGGTTGGCAGGAACGAAAGGGAGGTTGCTATGAGCATGGGCCAGGTTAACCAAGGAAAGTTAAGTAGCCACCCTGAGGCCTGGGCACATTTGGCAGAGGGACATGTGGACATGGTGGGTAGCATTCCATCGTTTGCAGAAGGGTCTCAGCAGAGCTTTAGAGGAGCCACAGACATTCCCAGGGTTGAGGACAGGGAAAGGGGGACTGCTGCGAAAGGGAGCCAGAGGTATTTGCAGCTTAAGTTAATTTTCAAGGACATAAAGAGCGCGTGCACTGCGACTGTTGACTGTCCCCACTGACCAGAGGCGTAGGCAAGGCCACTCTGGTAATAGGCTGTGCCTATCAGGACTTAAAATTCTTCCTCCCAAGGTGAATCTCCCCAAAGCAGTGGTGACAGTGGAAAAAAGGAGGTCCACGTGAGGTAATCCTGGAGTCTTGGTACTGCAACTTGTCTTCTGTTTTTGCCTTTGCTGCTGTGAAAATAGCCCTGTGGGCGAGGTAATCCATCATGGGGCAAATAGACCTCCTTGACTCTGTCTTTCTTTAGCACAGATGTGTTTGTGATGCCTTTGCCGCTCCTTTGGCCGCCCATGGCCTGTTCTGGACTTGATTGGTGTTTACTTACATGAAGTTGTTCTTTGAGCTTAAAGTGGTACTTTCCTGAGTCCTCAAAATTTCGTCGTGTTTGAGTCTGCCTTGGCACTCTGGGCAGCTGTGATAACACTTCAGTAGCTAATGAAGTTGTCCCTTCAACTTATTTATTTCAGTGGAAGAACTGTGAGTATTCATAGGTTTAAGGCATGGACAGAATCAAAGGTGTCTGTAGTGATTTCCTGCCTCCTCCTACTAGGCAGGAATTAATTCACCGTGGTCCTGAAAGCCTGAGGCACTTTCTCCTTTATCACTTTCTTTAATGGTATTGTTAACTTCAGAGAACAGAGTGGTGGAGAATTTAAACCCCTTAGCTCATGGAGCTGTGGGATTGACGGTGTTCCTGGGGAAAATTTAAGAGCTTAGCATTGACTCACCTGAACTTTGAGTCCAGGGAGGTTATTTGTAGATGGTGGTGCATCGATATTTTTTAAAGTTATGTAAAAAATAACTATTACAGAAAATGTGGAAGATAAAGAAGAAAAGGAGGCATAATCTCACTGTGTGAATGAACAGTTAGCATTTTTTTGTTTAATTCAGCGGTTTCATCTTTTGTCATGGTGCCCGTTTTTTTATGAAGCTGCAATCAGGGCACACACAGTGTTGTCTCCTGACGCCATCCCATTAATGTTCTCATTGCACCGTTTCTTCAAAAACCCTCGTTCTCGTGGAAACTGGGGATGTGGTTTCCCCAGGAATCTGCAGGGAAATTGCCCTTTCTGATTTTGGGGGAGAGGCCCAATTCCCCAGTCGGAGCATTTTCCACTCCACAATTCACAGTGATTTGTACTTGCGCCATGTTTGAACCTGGCTTTCAGATTGCGGTAACTTTATCTTTGACTTGCGGAGTATATTGCCCTGAAGAAACAGACTGAATTCAGAAGATGGAATTTGAAAGCATTTCTCTGAAATATTTCACTACGAGCTTCTGTATTTGTATGGAAGTGTACTGAATTTGAATTTGTCGAGGGGGGGGGTCCAGTAGCCTAACAACTGTGGTGCAGTTTCTCACTTCCTTCCCCAAGATAACTGGAGACCCCGATTTCCTCTTTTGTCTAAATAATTCTTCCTTACTAACTTAGAGTTTAAGAAATGCCGTTTATGCTGGACGTTCTCTGGAGCCACGTGCAGGTTAAACTCCATCACAGCACAACAGCACTGCCGAGTCTTTATGTCTTAAAGATGACTGGCCAGTGACCCTTCCTGGAAGAATTTTGAGCTACATTCGATATAATAAATGTATGACTCAAAGACTTCCTTAGGGCTTTTGTAATCGGGTTTCACTTACGCTCATGTTATTGTAAAGAACATTTTTCTCCAGGGACTGTAAAAGACCAGACATTTTGGGCCGTTCCCAGCTGGTCCTCCACCTTGTGTACAAACGAGGCTGTTTTTTTCCAGAGACCTGACAATCCGCATGTGTGCCCTTTTGCTGAAGGAATCCCTTTTTTCCCTGGGGTCTTCTGGGGTCATTTCTGTTATGTGCATATTCCAGGATGCCTCCTTGGTTTCTTTTCTGGGTCTGGGGGGCGGAGGTGGTGAATGGAATTGAATAGTCTTCCTTCTTTCTTCCTGAAACAACTGATTTTGGAGGGTTAAGTCAGTGGTGAAAACACTCCTTTATCTGCTCTCTGAAGGCCTTGCCCTTTGGTGTTCTGGTTTATCCCTAAATCTGGAAAACAGTTCTATACGAGGCAAGGAGATGTATTTTTAGAAGTTTATTACTCACATGTGGTTAAGACAACTTTTTTAGAGTTTTTAAGTATATGTTTTAAGAAAGAGGGTACAGATTTGTGGAGTATCAGTGTGCATTCAGCTAGGAGGAGTTTTGGAGATTCCTTAAAATTTAAGGCCTGATCATTCACTTAAATTTGGGGATATGTTTTTCTTTCTTTCTTTTTCAGCCTCCCCAGTTAGAAATGTTAGAAATCCCGCCTCCACTTAATCTTCCATGTTTAACCAAAATACACTTAAAAATACTTAAACAAAAAACAACCTTTTTAATTCGTATATTTAAAAAATTGAACTTGAATGCCTTTGGGTGAGGCCTGCCTGCCTCAGTTCACCTTATAGTTTAATTTTAGATTTGCAGGAAAGTTGCAGTTAATGCAGGGGTTCCATACAACCCTCACCCGGTTCCCCTGTAGCCAGCATCTTACATCATCGCCACGGTATATGCGTCAAAAGAAGACACTGACGTTGGCGCCGCACTCGTCACTGGAGCCCAGACCTGACCCGAGTTCACCAGCTGTTCGCTGCAGTCCGTTTTCCTGCCCCGCTCCCACCCCGGGCACTGCCTGGTACCTAATCCCTCATCTCCCAGTCTCCTCTAGTCTGTTACAGTTGCTCGGTCTCTCCTTGTTTTTCATGACTGCTTTTGAGAAGTACCGTGCAGGGATTTTGTAGAATTTGCCTCAAATTGGATTTGTCTGATGTTTTTCTCATGATCACACAGGGGTTATGGGTCTGTGGAAGAGTGCCACAGAGATGAGGGGCCCCTCTCATCATGTCACCTCACGTCCCCTCAGGGGGTCTGTGACAGCCATGTGACATTGCTAATAACATTAGCCTTCATCTCTAGATGAAGGTGGGCTTTGCCAGGTTTCTCCACTGCAGAGTTACTCTCTTCCTCTTTTCATTTATTATTCTTTAAAATCAAGATACTAAATCCAGCTCACACCTGGGAGTGGGAGGGAAAGAGATTAATCTCTCCCTCCTGGAGGGGAGGGTGTCTACACAATATTATTTGGAATTCTTCTGTAAGGGAGATCTGTTGTTTCTTCTTCATTTAAAAAATACACACTTCATAAGACCTGGTGCTCGCTATAAATATGCCCATCGTTTGTGGGGTATATAGGTCAGACACGTGCTCACAAAATCTCAGCTCTACAAGGAGGTGGGCTGTGTACTGCTTTCCCAAAGACCTGTGGGGAATCCAGAGAAACATAGAACAGAGCTCGAGCTTGCCCTGGAGGAGTGTAATGTGGTCCAGTTTGGACACAGAGTCTGACTTGCAGACAGGAAGTAATTAAGATGCATGAGGAAGGCATGTGTCATCAAGGGCTGGATGGTGTGGGCTCCGTCAGGGGAAGTGGGATGGCTTGAAGACAGCGCAAAGGTTAATGTTTACCACTCTGTCTCGCTTGATTCCTGAGTCTTGCTAAAGGCGAGACCATTGTTTTCCATAGTTTTCAAAGACATGACAGTTACAATACTTGCTGTCATCTGGAATAGAGCCAAAATTGAGCCAATATTTGCTTTTTTTAAGCAAATATAAAACTCCCCAGTATCGCAGATGTTTTCATTAAACCAGATGCTCAAGGTTGTTTACCTTACTTGCAGGAGGCACCCAAGCAAACCAGTAACTCTTATTCACCTAGAACCCTTACACCCCAGGGTCTGGCTGCCCAGTCCTCCGAGGCTTTGAGTCGGCAGATGGAGAGGTGGGCTGGGGACGGCCATCTGCCCAGGCCGGACAATGGGCAGCCTGCGATAGCACAGCCAACACAAGCATTTTCTTATTTATTTATGTTTGCACATTTTAAGAAAGCAGAAGGAAATATGGGATTGATTTTAGAACATGGTTAAGATTCTTGCTGGGGAGGGATGTTGAAAGAGGCTGTCAGTCAGAGTGAAGCAACACCAGAAGTTATGAGATTGGCATTTTCATTGTGTGTAGACATGATCAGGGGGGAGGACCCCGTTGGCTGTGGGCTGTGGGACCTTTGAAGTTTGTGAAATGATGGTGGGAGGTGTTGGGTGGCTGCTGCTGTGGTTGGTTTCTCCCAGTATTACAGGTTTTGAGGCTTATTTTTAGAATCTGAAACTCTCCTTGTCAGGAGTTGAATACTTTTGGGGGGTTTTGAAATTTCTCTTGAGCTACTGGTTAATGAAGCAGAACCGTTGTGTGAAGTCCGTCCCGGAAGGTCTAGCCTGGTGCCCACCTCATCCAGGCCAGGCTCCTGGTGGTGTGTGTTCCCATCGCCCGACCCCACCCTCCTGGCCTCCTCAC
The DNA here is from genome assembly GCA_004024845.1 of Tonatia bakeri. Classification (NCBI taxonomy): domain Eukaryota; kingdom Metazoa; phylum Chordata; class Mammalia; order Chiroptera; family Phyllostomidae; genus Tonatia; species Tonatia bakeri. The sequence continues at coordinate 22,737 of PVIA01005070.1, forward strand.
AGGACACAGGTGTGCTCGCTTCTGCATGCTCTGCCACGCTGCCCGCCAGACCTGCTACTTGCTTGAGAACCTGGCCTCAGTTTTCCCTTTTGTGGCTGCCCCATACCTCCCAATGTGGGTTAACTTTACCTCCCCAGGTGGGCTCTGTAGGGCTGTTGAGGGAGGGTCCACGTCTCCCCAATCCCTCGTCTACCGTCAGCCTGCAGCACCTCCTGCGTGAAAAATGGACAATAGCACAAAATGCAAAGAGAAGGACTTTATTTTGGTAAAGAGGATGTGGTTAGTACAAACTTGGGAATTATATAGCAGGAATGGTAGAGTGCACGTCTTCTCACTAAACAGAAGTGATCAGAAGCCTTAATCACTCCACACACACTCAGGGCGGGGCCACAGGGGGAGGTGCTGGGCATGGACATTAGATACAGTTCCTGGGACTGAGGGCTGTGATGATGTCATTTCACCCGAGGGAGGATATATAGGAAGCCAGTTTGGGGAAGGCAGATAAGGGTTTTTACAAAGGGGGCTTTTTCTCCCCCCATTTTAAAACAAATTCAATTTATTTTATTTAGTCATATTATATAATTATAAATATATATTAAGTTATATCAATAAATTTTAAATTCGCTGAGCTATACTTAATAAATATATGTAATTTATTTAATTTTCCTTAACTTAATTTTGATTGTGTAGTACTGCTCGGGTTCAGCATACAAAAGACCGACGAGGGTGTAAACGTGAAGAGCGTCCGTCCCACCGCACCGCCCACTCACCTCCCCTGCGTACAGGCAGCCTCTGCTGCGGTTTCTTGTGTGTTCTTTTATGGCATTTCATGCATATTATATAAGGAAATACATATGTCCTCATACACAAGCAGTGGCTTGCTGTAAATGCAGTTTGGGCTTTTTTCATGCAATGGTTTGTCTTGGGGATTACTGTGTTTCTGCACATAAAACTTCCTCATTCTGTTTTGGTGGTTGCGTACCATTACTTCAGGTGGCCATCCACCAGCAACCTACCCGGCTTCCTGCTGATGGACAGTTAGGTGGTTTCTAGCCACACTGCAGTGAGTACCTCTGTGTCCTCGTTGTCTTGTCACTTCGCCCATGCGGGGGGTTATCTCTAATACATACTCCTGGACGGAGACTTGTTAGGTCAAAGGACTCATGCATGTTAAATTTTGGTAGATGCTTCCATTGTGTGAGCCTCAGTTTACCTTCCCACCAGTCCTGTGTGAGTGACATCTACAAGCAGGCCATCTCCGTGAGCAACCAAACATTTTGCTCTTTGCCAGGGTGAAAATGACAGATGTAATGTTGGGTGAACACTGCCCTGGTATGAGCGGTGAGTTTTTTAAAAACACAAACCTTCTGTTTTAGAGCAGTTTTCGATTTGCAGAACAGTTGGTGTAGAAGGCCCTTATTCTCTGCCTGGCCCCCCGTCCCCGTCGCTCACATCACCAGGCGTGTGCGTCACAGCTGAGACACTGACGTTGCTGCCTTACTAGCAATTAACCGGACTCCAGACTTCACTTCTGGATTCTGTTCCCGGGTCCTGCATTGTATGCAGTTGTCAAGTCTCCAACTCTGGTTTGTGGCAGTTTCTCAGACTTTCTTTGTTTTCTTTGACCTTGGCAGTTGTGAGGAGGCCTGGTCTCCTGTAAAAAGTTGTCCAGTCTGGGGTTTGTCTGATGTTTTCTCACGATGAGCCTGGGGTCAGAGGTGCCTGGGAGGAAGACCACATCGCTGATGTGCAAGGATGTGATGTCTACATGACTTCTCACTGATGGTGTTAAGCCTCCACATCTGTCTCTGCATTGTCTTAACTGTACCTCTTTGCTTTAGAGAGAGAGGAGCGTCTTTGTATGTGAAGACGAAGTTGTCCAGGGATGGGTCATGGTCAGCTAGATGGGTGAGGGGTTGGGGAATGGGGGGACCATAAGTACTGTATGCAGACCCCTGAGTCCCTCGGGCCTGGTTACAGAGGGCTGATGGGGAAGGAGCAGCCCCTGAGGGAGACCAAAGTTCAAAGCCAGGCCAAATGAAGAAGTCCTTCCAGAGGAGGGGCCTGGCAGTGACTCATGCACCGGCCCACAGTGTCCACCGCGTTGTGGATGACACGAGATACATTCACGTGGACTACTGAGTCCTGTGGAGGAAAAGGGACGGCACTGAGGAGAGCTCGCTGACCCTTGCCTTGACAAGCTTCTATTGGGTTCAATTTGCACAGGAGTACAGGTCAAGCTCATTAATCATGGTCAGACAGTAAGGATCAAACAATAGATAGCATACAAAGAACTACGAGGGCTTATTCTGAGTCAGGGTCAGATAACTAAAGGGTTCTAAAACTTTGGGAAACAAACTCATTTCCTGCTTGGACCCTTATCATTTAATTGAGAACATTCTTAACAAAGCAGGTTTCACAGGAGTTTATGTATTCTTTCTCAGGCCTGATCACCTGGGAAACCTGCCCTTTCCAGCACAGGGCCGCACCACCCTCTGTCATTTTTTCAGGCTTAAGTCAGGCAGGGGAAGTAAGGCAGCCAAGAGATTAGGAGACTTCTCGCAGACAGAATTCGGACTCAGGCTATGTCAAAGTCGAGGGGTGAGGGTCCATCACTCCCTTTGGCTATAGTACCCCAAGTCCTTCCCTGGGGCCTCCCCATGATCATGCCTATCTTAGGTCATTCCCCTCTTGGAGAATCTTGCCCGTCATTGGCTAACCGATCAAGCATTGGGGACCAGTTAGGGATGAAGTGAAAGGAGCAGAAGTGGTGCTCCTGCCAGGGAGATAAGCTTGTCTCCTTAGTGGCTTATGGTCTGAAGGTGGCTCACCCAGCCTTAGCCATGGGGGGTTACAGTTTCTGAAACCAGGCAGGGTGGCTCCCAATATGGCAGCTTCAGGGGAGGAGGACAGGAAATAGAGTGGACTTGTACAGGTTGAGGCTGAGGGAGGGAGGAGGCCGGTGGATGGGGATGAATCCATGGATGTAGGAGAGTGGCGGGGAGCCACATTTGCACCGTCAGAGAGCAGGATGCACACAGTGTGATGGGGTCTGTATCTGGGTCTTCCCGACGCCTCGCTGTGAAACCCCTGTGTCACTGTGGGCCAGTGACCTCCTCCCCAGGCTTCACTCAGCTTCCCTGTGAATAATTAGAACTAACGTGTTTATAGTAACCCAACTGGCGGTGTTCTGAGTACTTCCACTAACTTCCTTAGTACCACTGCCCTCTGAGGTGTAGATACTTTTTCAGTCCATTTTCCAGATGATGGAACCGAGGCACAAAGAATTGAAGCAACTCACTAAGTTGGCAGAGTTGGAATTTGAACCAAGGGAGCTTGGTGCCAGTCTGCTCCTAAACATTTGGCATTTTTCATTCCCCTTTCCATACCCTGCCTGCTCACATTTCTTCTGTGTCCTCTCTTTTCTCAGAGTGACTGTTGGGTATTCAGCAGGCCAGGCCAAGGTCCATGCCATTCTTGCTGTCCTGCTGCCCCTTGAGAGATGGGTGGTACCCATCCACTCTTTTTTAAATACTTACTTTTAGAGAGAGGGGAAGGGAGGGAGAAAGAGAGGGAGTGAGACATCAATGTGTGGTTGCTTCTCACACGCTGCCCCCCCCACACACACTGGGGGCCTGGCCTGCAACCCAGGCATGAGCCCTGACTGGGAATCAAACCAGCAATGCTTTGGTTTGCAGGTCTGTGCTCAATCCACTGAGCTATGTCAGCCAGAGCAGCCTAGGAGAATTCTCAGTGATGGACATTATCTGTCTGTCCTCTTCCTCCTTTGCTTTGGGCCCTGACTGCCTGTTGGTCATTTCACCAGAAAGGGATGGGGTTGGGAAGGAAACATGACCCAAAATCCCGTAACTCCCTCGTCTACCGCTAGTATGCCTTCAGTCCTCACCAGGTGCCTCCGAGCGCTGAGGATGGAGATAGCTGCAAAGGTGTGAACCCCGCTTCCCCTTCCTGTCCACACAAGTCCGGGGGCTGCTGACGTTATGGCATTTCAGGGTTCAAGGAACTTAGAGTCTCCAAATTTTCTTGGCAGATGGTTATTTCTGGAGAATGGATGACACATCATCCATGTCAAACACGTGGCTCTGGGGCCACGCCCAGGACCAGATAATGAACATGTAGTGGCAGGTCTTTCTGAGTTGAGGGTGGTGGCAGTGATTGTGAGTTCAGACCCTGAATGACTGATACAGTCAGTGCCAGGAAGTGCCACTTTCGTAACCCCAGCTGGAAGTGAGAATGGATATCATCAGAAACCAGGTGCCTCTGCAGAGCCAGGATGCTTGCAATGTTACCATCTTGCATCGGGGAGTAAAAGTGAGGTTCGGAGACTGGGGCCTTTTTTTCTTTCTGAGCTTATCTTTGGTGTGTGCAGGCCTCCACACTTCCCTTTCAAGTCCTTTCCACCCACGTCTGGACTTGACTCCCTGCCTCACATCCCAGGGTGTTCTGTTGAGACATGGCTCCTCCAGGAATCCCGGAGGAAATGAAGGGTTCCAGGCCCCTTTAAGTGACTCCAGTTCTGGGGTGGAGGGTGTTTGGCGAGGCTCTGGTCATGCCCTCATGCTGCCTTGAGCCGAACTGGGAGACCAACCATGATGGAGGCTGTCGCCACATGAACGCTTTCCTTTAAAAGCTGTTTTCTCAGATTCTAAGTTGAGGCTATTCAGGGTAAGACCCTCTCGTTTGTGTCAGCTTCCAGATCTTGAAGCCATCTGAGGTGGGGCTTGGTGTCCTTTTTTAATCCAGGTATTTTTTACAAACATTTGTTGAAGCATCAGTGCGACTAACTTGTCCTGGTTTGCCTGGGACTTTCCCAGCTTTAGCACCAAAAGTCCCGTACCAGGGAAAGTCCTGGGCAAACTGGAATGGTGGGCCATCCTACGAAGCACCTGTGATGTTTGGAGCCTAGTTCTAGGTGCTGGATTGCAGCTTTTAATAAATTTGAGTCCTTGTTCTTATAGGGCCCACAGACTGGTCGGGAAGACAGGAAAGGGAAAATGCTCTGCGATGAGAACGGCAGAGGAACACTTACCTCACAACAGCTAGCGCACGCTGAGTGCTTACCTGTCTCTCACTGGTCTGGGTGCCTGTCATAAGGATTCATTTCATCCTATTAGGAACCTTAAGAAACTACCCTTGTGCCCCTTCTACAGGTGGCAGAACTGAGGCACCAGCATCATACTGTGGCGTGTGGGAGAACCTGGATGTGACCACAGGTGGTCTGGCTCCAGACCCTGCAGCCTTGATTTCTGCACTGTGTAGAGAGGTTTGGGGAGGTTGTTTTTTGGAGGGAGTGACATGCATGCTGGGATATGATAGGTTAGAGGGATTTGCAGGCACATTGGGAAGGAAGGAAGGAAAGGAGGGAGGGAGGGAGGAAGGAAGGAAGGAAAGAAAAGGAGGACAGACAGGAAGGAGTGTACCTGGCCTGTAGGAAATGTCTAAGCAAGGCTGAAGATTCATAAACGATCGGCACTTGGAATGGGGGAGGAAGTAAAGTGAGAGAGGTGGGGAGAAGGGGTCCACTGCATCCTGGGAACCCCCTCCATCCTGGGCAACCCAGGACCTTTGGTCACTGTGGTGGGACATGTTGGGGGGTCAGAAAGATTCAGCGGTCTTGACTTTAGGTAAACAGGAGTCAGTGCATGGGCTGGACTGAGACGAGTAGTGCATTTGGGGGCTCAGGTTGCAGGCCTTGGCTTCTGACAGGGAGACCAGATAGTTCTGGCAATGCCTTGTTTTTTCTATTGAGGTAAAGTTCACATGACATAAAATACACCATTGTAAAGTGTACAGTCAGTGACATTTAGTACATTCACAGTGTTATGCAGACGTCACCTCTGTCTAGTTCTAGAACATTTTCATCTCCCCAAAAAGAAACTGTACCCATTAACACTCATTCCCCATTTCCTCACAACACCCTTCCTCCAGCCCCTGGCTGCCACTATCTATCTGTTGCTTTCTGTCACTGTGGATTTACCTGTTGTGGACATTTCATGTAAATGGAATCATACAACATGTGGGCCTTTGTGTCTGGCTTCTTTCACTTAGCCTCATGTTTTCAAGGCTGATTCCGGTGATGCCTTTGAGCTGAGTTGGCAGGGATAAAGCTGCCCACCAGCCATCTCTAGACTTCCCAGAACTCAGATTCTTCCCTTAGAATTTAGGATTCCAGGCAGACAGACTGCTGCCAGTCTTGGCTCCCCAAACATCGAAGAACGCGGTGCAGGCACGGACGTGTGAGATGACTCCCGAGCTCTTGGTGAGCGCCTGAAACAGCAGGGCTTCCTGGTGTGTTTTAGGGAACTCTAAAGCTGTTTAGGCCAAATTGTTGAGGAGCAGATAGATTGATAAAAGTGAGGTTCCTCGTGGAGTTTATTCCCACTTTCCAGGGTTTCAGGATCAGCTCAGGGTGTGAAGATCACTGGGCCCAAAGGCATGGCTTCTCTCTAGGATTTCCAGGGCCTGTCCCTTCTTTTTCAGCAGAGTGACATTAGGAAGCTGGGACTGAGCTCCTCTGAGATGCAGTTGGCTAGAGGCTTTTGCCTTTTTCTCCCCGGCTGTTGTCGCATGCGGCTGAGATATCCCAGCCCACACCATCACTTTAAATAGGCAGCTTTGCACAAAAGTTGCATCTTAGAAATTGAGATCCCCCCTTTATTGTTTGTCTCCCCAGAATGAGGAAGGGACAGCTTTGTGGACATCTACTGTTAGTTGATCACTGAGATCCTGGCCCCATCACTATTAAAGAAGTGGATTGTTTTAAATTGCAGAGTCCATGGTGACGAAATTATTTGAATCCATTACGGGCAGGTCTTTTTTCTTTTGTCTCCGTTGTGTGGTGTGAAAGTCTGCAGGAAATGCACCTTTTTACCTGGGCGAGGGAAGAATTTATTTTCTATTTGTTTCCCTTGGGGGCCAAGTATGCAAAGCCAGGCTGCTGATTGTGTCTGGATCTCTGAGCCTGGGAGGTGTTTGGTGAAGTGAAGAGCTCTGGGGTCTGATGGGCATGGGTTCAAACACCAGCCCTGCCGCTCCATCTGTGTGACTTCGGGCAAACCACGTAACCACCCTGGGCCCCAGTTTTTTTGTTTGGTTGGTGTTGGTAACAATAATTCCTGACTGAGTGGTGAGACCTACATGGGATGGCACATGTAAGGGCATGAATTACAGGGTCCATTACAATAAAGTAAGAGCCCGATATGCTTTTCCTGTTAACACAGTTGTGTGGGTGTGAAGAGCAGGAGATTTTGCTTGGGCCATAACCTCTGGACTTGAAGACACCAAAATAAGGTTTTAATAGCCTCCTTATTTGGTACCACTTAGCAGTCTTCAGTTTCTTTGTGGGATGAGGACTCAGCAGATTCAAGACGCAGACAGGCAAGTGACTAGAGACAGGAGGAATTGGTCAGTCCAGACAGCTCAGCCCTGCTTGGCCCCGGTGCAGCAGAGGGGAATATCCCCAGGCTGGTCACCCTGTCCTGCCCACCTCCCTCAGTTGTGGATTATGAGATTAAGGTGTAAGAAGGCTGCACACACCTGCAAAAGAATGTACAGATGCAAGACTTCTGGTCATGATGGTGGCATAGGCAGGCATGGCATGCCTCTTTACACAAGCACATCAAAATTACAATTAAAATGTAGAATCACCATCACTCAGAACCATCAGAAATCAAGTTAAATGGAAGTCTGACAACTAAAGAATTAAAAGAAACCACATCCGTCCACACTGGTAAGAGGGACTCAGATGCAGAACAGGCTGGGTCCTCACCCACATGTAGTGGATAAAAATTCGGGAGGGATATCTCCGGAGCAAGGAGTCCCAGCTCCACACCACCCCTTCGAGCCCAGGGTTCCAGTCCCAGGGAGATAAGTCCCCACAACTTATGGCTGCAAAACCCAGCAAGGGTTGAGTCAGTGGAAGAAACTTCTGGAGCCCCAAGAAGTTCCTCTTAAAGAGCCCACATGCCACAGACTCACCTACGCAGACTTCCTCCCTCTGAGCCCCAGCACCAGGGTAGCAGCTTGAAAGGCACCAGTGGCATACAGGGAGAGACTGAAGTGTCTGGCATCAAGGTGAACAAGGACATTGTCCCTTTTCTAAACCCTCCCCCACAGAGTCAGCTAACTGGAGCCATATTTGAGACTCCTTCAACCTGGCTGACATTGTTTGACACACCTTGGAGATCCCCAGAGACTCTGCCCCACCCACCTTCCAGGCCCAGCCAAGCTGCTTTTACATATGAATGGCCATCTTGGCTCATGCTTCACCACTTCCTAAATTCTCTCAAACAAGCAACAGCTGGCCTCAGTGAACCCCCAGGACTGCACTAGCAGTAGCATGCCTAGCTTCACAGCTTGGCTTTGCCTGAGAATCTCCAAGCCCAGCACAAGTAGCAGCCATCTCAGATTGCTTTATAGCTCAGGCAGGGTGGCCCTGGACAAAACACAGGTGGGGGCTGATTTTGGTCTGTACCACCTGGGAAACCCCAGGGTCAGCACACCCAGTGGACTGCTGGGCAGACCGTGTTAGAGCACCACCACTCTGCCCCCACACAACTGATCCTCCAGAGAGAGCAGAGGTTAGTAGTTAAGTGGTCAGAGCCAGTCCTTGCAGCTGACTGGCCTGAGCAAATCCTTCCCGTTGGTCTGCCAGTAGCAACCAAGGCTCAACTATAAGAGGAAGGTGTACTCGTCCTACACAAAGGACATATCTCAAGTACCCAGGTTGGGTAATGGGGCGACTGTGCCACTGGACCCTACAGGGCATCTACTACATTAGCCCACACTACCAAGACATGGGGTAAAGCAGCTCTACCGACTATATAGAAACAAACACAGGGAGGCTGCCAAAATGAAGAGACAAAGAAACATGGCCCAAGTGAAAGAACAGATCAAAATTCCAGAAAAAGAACTAAATGAAATGGAGATAAACAATCTGTCAGATGCAGAGTTCCAAACATTGGTTATAAGGATGATCAGGGAACTTAGTGAGGACCTCAACGGCATAAAAAGATCCAGTCAGAAATGAAGGATTCACTAATTGACATAAGGAAGCAAAAACCAACCAATCAGAACAACAAGAAGAAAAAAGAATCCAAAAGAAAGAGGATACTATAGGCAGCCACTGGGATAACTTCAAGAGATCCAACATTTGCCTCATGGGGGTGCCAGAAGGAGAAGAGAAAGGGCAAGAAATTGGAAATCTCTTTGAAAAAATAATGAAAGAAAACTTCCTTAATTCGGTGAAGGAAACAGACACGCACATCCAGGAAGCACAGAGAGTCCCATACAAGATGGATGCAAAGAGGCCCACTCCAAGACCCATCATAGTTAAAGTGCCAAAGGTTAAAGATCAAGAGAGAATCTAAAAGCAGCAAGAGAAAAAAAACTTAGTTACCTATGGGGGAGTTCCCATAAGACTGTCAGCTGACTTCTCAAAAGAAACTTTGCAGACAAGAAGGGACTGGCAAAAAATATTCAAAGTGATGAGAAGCAGGGACCTACAGACAAGATTGCTATACCCAGCAAAACTATCATTTAGACTCTAAGGGCAGATAAAGAGCTTCTCAGACAAGAAAAACCTAAACAAGTTCAGCATCACCAAACCATTATTATATGAAATGTTAAAGGGACTTATTTAAGAAGAAGAAGAAGCCCTGGCTGGTTGGCTCAGTGGATTGAGTGCCAGCCTGCGGGATGAAGCCCCAGTTTGGTTTCCCGGTCAGGGCACATGCCTGTTGAGGGCATGTGAGAGGCAACCGATTGATATATCTCTCACACATGGGTGTTTCTCTCACTTCCTTCTTGTCTCTCTAAAATAAATAAAATCTTCTAAAGAATTTAAAAAGATCAAAACTATGAACTATAAATACAAATCTATCAACAATTGAATCTAAAAAATAAACTAAACAAACAAGAAGAACAAAGAATCACGGATACAGAGAGTGTTCTGATGGTTGCCAGATGGGAGTGTTGTGGTGTGCGGGTGGAGGGATGAATGGGGATTGCGAAGTACAAACAGGTAGTTACGGGACAGCCGTGGGGGTGCAAAGTACAGTGTAGGAAATGGAGCAGCCAAAGGACTTTTACTCATGACCCGTGCACATGGACAATGGTGTGAGGATTGCTGAGGGCGTGGGGGGTGCTGGCTGGAGGAGGGCAAAGGGGGAAAAATCAGGACAACTGTAATAGCATAGTCAATAAAATGTAATTTAAGTAATTTCTAAAAATAACAAAAAGGTATTTTACCATAAAAAATTAAAATCTTAAAAAAAGAATGTACAGATGTAAGGGACATTAGGACTTGGTCAGTAAAAGGTTAAAATGTGGTTGGATGATTGCATTGATGACAGCAAGAAAAAGGAGGCGTGTTTTAGAAATACTAGACCAATGGATGTTGGTGATTTGGAACACTCATTGGGACTGCACAGTGGATTCTCAGTGGGGACCCAGGGGAGCGAAAGCTGGGTCTTCGGTGGGGAGGAGAGGTGGAAAAATATCTTAGATATTACAGTTGTGTGTGGCCCTCCAAAATGCAACCCTACTGAACAAAATCTTAATTCTTAGTATTTCGTTTCTCTGGTTAGGCAGAAATTAAATTATATTTAAATTAATTAATTGAATTTAAAGATAATTTAATTTTTCTCCTTGGGGCAGGGGTGGGAGGGTAGTGGGGGAAGCAGCTGTAATGAAAACAAGATTGAGAACTGTTCTCTGCCGGGTGGGATGACAGAGCTGCCCCCAGACATGCCCTGGGCCAAGGAATATCCCCTCACTGCCCGGGTAAGAGAAGGTCATTCATTCACTAGGCAAATCGTTGAGACTTGGAACAAGAGAAATTTTCAGTGAAGGACCCCAGAATTCCAAGTGTCATATTTATATAGATGAGAGAGTGGGGGCAAGGATCATGCAGCTAGTCGTGAGCCAATTTCCAAGACCAAGCCCAGTGCTTCTCACGTGAGAAATGCCGCTCCATGGATCGGAAGGAAGTTCCTTTCCTGTGACCGGCAGTCACATGGGGGACCGACCCTGGGCTCAGAGCGGCGCTGAGCCCGCGGCCTCTTTCGGCGGAGCCGGAACTTTGGGATGGCGGCCGCGCCTTGCTGAGCGAAGGCCCCGTGGGGCTGCGCAGGTCACCGCCCCGCAGGCCGGCCTGGCCACATTTTCCATATTTAAAATATGGGTTTGGAATGTATCCCTAGATTTGGACGTAACTAATAAAACAGCTATTCTGAGATGGTGAAAACAGAAATCTCCAGCCTTTAACATTTTCTTGATTTCAAATGGGGGCCAGTGGAAGGTGAATGGAGACCTATCTTCAGTGTGTTCTCTTAAATTGACAATCGAGAAAAGCCACGCCCTGGGGAGCTTAAAAACAAAGTTAAACAACAGAAGGGAAGAAGGAGACCTCCTTGTTTTTTCTTTTATCCCCCCCCAACAAAGCCCCCTGTAACCATGGCAACCAGGGCTCTGCAGAGCCGCCCCAATCACCCAGGATTCTCAAGGCTGTGCTTTTATGTGCAAAAACTGTGGCTTCGAGTTTTGTTAAAGTCAGAGATGCTTTTCTAGGGTTTGTAGTTTCTCCCAGAAAAAGGGACACAAGTACTAGATGTAATTGTGCTAGTGTCACATCACACAGGCATCCTCATTGGAGTGACAAAGGGTTCTCTGGTGACAGTGGAGTGTGGGTATGCGTGATGTGTGTGCGTGTGTGTGTGTGTGTGTGTGTGTGTGTTGGGGTGAGAGACTGCTGCTCTTAAGAGTGTCACCTTGTTGGGGTTAGGGGAAGGGGAAGGGGTGGTGGAGGCCTATGGAGCAAATCCTTTCTGCAAGGGTGAGTAGGTGGGTGTCTAGGTGGGCCTCCCGCCCGCCCCTGGGGAAGCCAAATGAAAAGAAATGGGGAGGGGAGCGAAATGGGACTGGGTGAAGTGGCATTTCCTGGCCTGGGGCCTGGGGAAGGAATGCTCTGGAATTTATTTAGAAAGCTTTTAAACCAGCTAGTTATAGGTTGTTGCTTTTTTCTTTCTTTCTTTTATTTTTTACTATTCTAGTTTGTTGCTCTTTTTCCTTTCAAAATTATAAGCATGTCTCTGTCTATGTGATGAAAAGCAACACTCCCAACACACATCGTCCTGAATTTCCAGAAAATAGAATGAGATACAAGAAAGATGATGCCTGGTCAGTGAACGGGGGACCGTGGCCTTAATTTCCAGAACAATGAGTCTTTACCGTGGATGGGCTGGAGGCTCCCACCTCCTGACACTCGTATGCTCTGTCTTCACAGTTTCTGGCCCCGTTTCCTTACTTGTGGAGGAGAGAGGCAGTGGTTTTGAAGCAGAGGAATCCTGCTTCTAAGTTGAGTCACTGATTTCCAGTGGTTTGACCCAAACTATTTGCACAATTTAGGGCACCCTACACCTTATTTTTCCCTCCCAAAGGACTCCGATTGCAACCACAGCAAACAGGGCTATTTTAGGCTTGCTATATGCGTGGTGATTTTTGCTCTTGTGGGTTTTTTTAAAATATGACTCAGTTTTCATAATAAATCATGTAGACAGCTAGGGTCTGCCTTTTCCTGAGACAGGAAGGGACAGCACGTCCTCGATGCAGAATGTGAATGTGAATTACCACAGAGCACCCTGGCCTGCTCCCCCCCTGAAAGGTCCTGGAGCCCAGTCCCGGTGCGGAGCAGCTGGGGGAGTCCCTGGGGCCAGCCCGAGGGAACCTCTGCAGACTTAGGAGGTGAGCTTGGTAGATATGTGTGCTGGGGCTGATCTTTGTGGTCTTTGTCCTTCTGCATTTTTGTATCTGAATGTCAGAGGAACCTGGCAACAGCTCGTAAGCACTTTTCACAGTGTTCTCATGTTTAACCCTGAGCCTATTTTCACAAAGATGTCCGGTGATCTTGTTAACCCCCCTCTGCCCTCCTGTCCTCTCCATCCACATGGGAGCCTTTTGCAGTTTTCTTCTTTCTTCTGTGTCATCTACTCTTTCTAGGGTTGGATCTTCCTCTTCTCTATAACCTTCCATGGCTCCCATTGCTCCGTAGCATTGCTGTCCTGTAGAACCAGGAAATGAGCCACACGAGCAATTTTAAATGGTTTAGAAGCCACATTTTAAAAAGTTTAAAAGAAGCAGGTGAAATGAATTTTAACAACATATTTTACTCTATCTGTCTGACATTGTATCATTTCAACGTACAGTTGATATTAAATTATGAACGAGATGTTTTACATTCACATTTTTAAGTTTTGAAACTCAGGATTTATCTTGCATTGACATATCCCAAATTGGATACTAGAGTTTATTAAATTTGCTGTTGCTAAAGTAGATTCATATACTTGAGGTGTCCCAGGCTTACAAAAAGTTTTCTGGTAACTGAATTCCATATTCTGTTTTAAATTTAAATTGCTTATATTTAAATGTGATTTAAAAATTGAGTTCTTCAGTCACACTCGCCGCTGTTTCAAGTGTTCACAGCCTCCTGTGGCTGATGGTGAGTGTAGTAGACAGTCCCAATAGAGGACATTTCCATCTTTCCAGAAAGTTCCATTGGACAACACAGTCTTATAAAGTCCAAACATCTCAAAAACATTTTCTAGAGCCCAGTTCCAAATTCTCTAGCCTTATGTATTGACTTTGCCTTGCGCGTGTTCACTTTCCACTCCGAAATGTGTGCCCTCTCTTCTCTTCCCCCAGAGAAGTTTCTCTTTTTATGCTGGCTCAATGGCAGAACTTCCTCGGAGGGTTCTCCCCTTCTCCCTGCAGCAGAATTAATTGCTGCCTCTGCTTCCCCTGGTTCCAGAAGATGAAGCAGAATGTGTGGGAAGGGGCCGCAGGCCCATCCGAGCTCCCAGACCGTGGCTTGCTGCCCTGGGAGCTCATATCCCCATTTCTCCTGAGACAGGTTTGAATGGATCTCCTAACACACAGCAGCCCGGGCCCTGCCCCGTTGGAAAACACAGCCACACAAAGGACGGCACTGTGTGCACGCCA
>PVIA01005070.1:36852-123320 GCA_004024845.1 Tonatia bakeri
CCCCCCCAGCTTCCCCACTTTCCCAACTTCTAGCCTTGTGACTCATTCTGCGCATTTCTGAACCTCATGTACATTTCTGCATGCATTGTTGGCGTCTGGCTTCTTTTGCTTGGCACTCTATTTGCGATAGCTTGTGGTTGGTTTTTGGGTGCCTTTATCTTTTCTGGCACCTGGAACTATTCATAAAAAACCACAGCAGTTAAAGAGAAGAAAACTCTAGATGTGAAAGATTGGTGGCTTGAAGTGCAAAGAATCTTTTGCTCACATTCGGTTGTTTGCCCTTGGGATTTTCTAGGTTTCGGGGATTTTTATAGGTTTGGGCAGTTTTCAGTTGTCATTACTTATATTTTATCTTTATTTAGGGAATCCTTGCTAAGGGGATGATTCTTGGTCTTGAAAGGACGTGAACTCCTTTTCTGGCTTTTGGACAAAGTTGGACATGAGTCATTTCCTCAGATTTTCTTTTCGTCAGGTAGAAAAAAATTCAAGATGAGGGTGGAGAGGAGAGAGCGATGTCAGTTGGGTTTCTGATCTGGTATCTTCTGTTTTTGCTTCAGGTGAAATGTCTGCTCCGGGATTGTACCAGGCGACTGCTGGGCCTTCGTCGGTGCCCACTGCACCCCCATCCTATGAAGAGACGGTGGCCATTAACAATTACTTCCCCACGCCCCCTGGGCCGACCACGGGGCTCGTGACTGGCCCTGACGGGAAGGGCATGAACCCTCCTGCGTACTACACCCAGCCAGTGCCTGTCCCCAACGCCAACGCAAGTACGTGTGGCCTCATGGGCCCCTTACCACCCTGGCCTTGGGGGCTCTGTGGGAATCAAGAGAGCCACCCAAGTGACTCTGAGCCCAAGTGAAGTGCCAGTTGGTCCAGTTTTCATTTGTGTGAAATGTTGCGTACAGTCCTTTAGGTTCCGCATCGGTGAGTCTCGTGGCTTTTCCATAATAAAGTACAGTTTATGAGCTTTCCCCAGTCTGCCATAAATCGATCCTTGGGCACTTACACAGAGGCCCAACCAACCATGCCAGAGAAATTTGGCTGTTACAGTTTGCTTTTCAGGGCCCTCACCCTTCCTGCTGAGTTTGATAGAAGCCCTGCGCCCCAAGCTGAGGGCTGGAGCAGGAGAGAGGGAGGAAACAGCCATGAGTGAGGAGAGGGTGAGCTGAAACCTACCCCAGCTCAGCAGCACCATTTGCAAAAGCTGCTCCCCTGACTTCCAGCAACTTTTTTCCAGCAACATCCAATAAGGGTTTAATATCTAAAATATGTAGAGAACTCATACAGCTTAACACCAGAAAGATAAACAGTCTAATTAAGAAATGGGCAGAGCACCTAAATAGGCACTTCTCCAAAGAGGACATAGAGATGACCAATGGACATGTGAAAAGATGCTCAACATCACTAATCATCAGAGAAATGCAAATTAAAACCACAGTGAAATAATCAGCTCACATCCGCCAGAATGGGGGGTCCTTTTTTTTAAAGCTTGTGCTCTAATCCATTGCTTCCCAAACTTATTCAAAAGTAAGCCTCCATTAAAAAGCATACCATGTGCAGTGCACAGTAGGGCGCACGGTGGGGGCTGTTCACTGCTGCAGGCAACAGGTTTGGGGCCCCAGCCCCCTTGCCATCTGTAGCACTGAACGCCGCGGCGCTCAGTGTCTCGGCACACTGGCGTCCGTTAGTGCGGCACGGTGAGGACAGCAGTGTGGACACCGTGTGGACACTTGGCATGTGCTGTCCCTGACCCTGATCACTGGACACAGGAGGCTGCCGTGCCTCCTGGGAACCATGCCTCCATGCTTCTGGAAACTGGAAGCCCTGTGGCCACGGCTGCTGCCTTCTCAGAATACACTGTGCAAGGCTTATTCACAGAACGATATGGCCTAATGTTTCCATGAGTGGCCGCCAAGCCTGGTTATCCAGGCCCTCTAGGAAATCACAGCAGCTTTTTATTTAATGTTCTGAATTCATTCCCATTGTTCTAAATTCAAAGCGATACAATCGGGTATACACAAAGAAGTTTCACTCCCTTTCCCATTGGACCCCACGGACCCTCACAACTTTTAGGTGGCCACTCTGAAGGCTTGTGTAGTCTTTCAGCATTTCTTTTTGCAGACATAATGAACAGAAATAAATATTGTCCTTTCCTTTTCTTACAGAAATGGTAGCATGCTATGCCCACAGTATATGTGTATATGTGCATTCTTTTCACCTTTTTTTTCTCACTTAACCAAGTACCCATGTGGGTACCTAGACAGCTTTCTCCTCCTCTTACAACAACATAGATGTGCCCCGTGCGGGTGTGCCTCCGTTTATTTTAACCAGTATCCATTAATGTCTTTTGGGCCTGTTCCCAATTTTTTGCTTGTAAACAGCACTGTGTATGTCATTTCTTAAGTATGTAGGTGTGCTTTTAGAAGAAATCCCCAGGAACAGTATTACTGGGTCAAAGGATAAATGCATTTATAATTTCTTTAAAGATTTTAATTATTTTACCTTTTAGAGAGAGGGGAAGGGAAGGAGAAAGAGGGGATAGAAACATTGATGTGTGAGAGATACACTGATAGGTTGCCTCTCGAATGCCCCTATCTGGGGACCTGGCCTGCAACCCAGGCATGTGCCCTGACTGAGAATGGAACCAGTGACCTTCTGGTTTGCAGGCCAGCATTCAGTCCACTGAGCCACACCAGCCAGGGCTGTAACTTTGATAAATATTGCCAAATTGCCCTCCATAGAGGTTTATTATTTTGCACAGTGTCGGAGAGTGCCTATTTCCCCTTTGCCAAGATAGTATATTGTCCAACTTTTGAAATTTTGCCAGTGTAATTGGTAAAACATTTTATCTTAGTGCAGTTTTAAATTTCACTTATCTTACAATGAGGGAGGTTTTTCATTTGTTTAAGCCCATTTGCATTTCCCCATAGTAATTCCCCTTTCTGCTGGAATTAGCTAAAGCTGGCTCCCATGGCTGTGTGTGGTGGCACTGTCTTACACCCCTTTCTCCTAGAAGCCAGAGTGCTTCTTCATGCACTTATTTTGATATTGGTCCTTGAAGGACCAAAGTGGAAGAGCTGGATTTTACCCAAGCATCCATCCTTCTAGAGATAAAGGAAAAGGAGTCGAGGGTGGTCTCTACGCCAGCATTGGCTGCAGCTTCCCAGCTCCATCGAGTTTTGCTGTTAAATGCTTGAGTTGGGAATAAGCAATGTGCTGGCCTGTTGGCATGGGTCGGTAACTTCAAAACATCCACAGACGTGACATTCCTGTGTCTTCCTCCTTTTTGCTTTCTTCTCTTCCTGTCTTCCTTTTATTCTTTCCTCCTTTTGTTAGTCACTCTATAGGTTAGAAGTCTGACAGGTCTCATGGGGCTAAATCCAGGTCTCAGCAGGGCTACCTTCCTTTCTAGAGGCTTTGGGGGAGGATGCATTTCCTTGCCTTTCCCAGCTTTGCGGCTCATGGCCCCCTTCCTCCATCTCTGAAGCCACAGCAGCCGTCCAGGTCCCTCTCATGTGTCACATCACTCCTCCAGCAGCTTCCTCACGGCCTTGCCCTCGAGTACTTCCTGCTGCTTCCCTGTCATCAGCTGATTCAGTATCACCAGCAGCTCAGGAGGAAATGCCAGGTCGGAGAGTGGCCCTGTGAGTCTGCCTGGACCCCCGTGTGCCCCAGTTTTCCCGTCTGTGAGTTAGGGCTCATCAAATACCTACAGCAATGAGTTCTCAAAATGAAATCAAGTTTAATCAGTAATCATTTGATAGAAGTGCTCAAGTAACTTTGACCCTGGAGAAGGGAGAGGACAAGATGACTTTTACCTCACTCTCTGCTCAATAAATAACTCATTCTTGTACAAAAAAACCCCCCAAAAACGCCAATACAATTTACACGTGAGTGCTAAAGTAGGCTTCTTCG
The DNA here is from genome assembly GCA_004024845.1 of Tonatia bakeri. Taxonomy (NCBI): domain Eukaryota; kingdom Metazoa; phylum Chordata; class Mammalia; order Chiroptera; family Phyllostomidae; genus Tonatia; species Tonatia bakeri. Next base: position 40,771 of record PVIA01005070.1, read on the forward strand.
ATGGTGTTTTCTGGGAGGCTCCGCCCAGATTTCTAGGCCTCCTGAGGAATATTAGGCTCAGTTAGTGCTGGGAAATCGTTAATTTCCTCTACTGCATAGATGACAGCAATGGCATTCCAGCAGCCTAAAAAGGAACGGAAGGAAGTCACTTTGACAGAAATATAAGCTTAAACAACTTTGCCAAATACCAAAAGACCATGTAGAACTCGAAGAACTTTGGGACTGACATGAACCTAGCTGCTCTTGTGATGACTGTGAACATCTGTGCCTGCCTGCCACCGAGTTTTCTCTTTCAGCGTGATTTCACGTGCTCCTTGCACTGTCAGCACAGCTCCCCGCCGCGGCCGAAGAGCTGGACCAGTGTTCCCTGGCTCAGTGCGCTTCAGCCTTTGCACTGGGCACTGGACTTGATAAAGGAGGCTCTTTGTGAAAAGAGGGAATTGTTTTATCGAGGGGCCACTCTGTACCAGGCATGGTGTGAGGTTCTTTCTTTACCAGCATTCTCTTATTTAATCCTAAAAACAACTCTGTTACATGTGTTCTTCAAATAACAGCGTCATTGAAATATAATTCCCAGACCATAAAGTTCAGTGTTTTCAAGTGTGCAACTTGGTGGGTTTAGTCTGTTCGCAGCGTTGCGTAGCCATCAGCATTGATTCCAGGACAGTTCCGTCACCCCAGAAAGAAGTCCTGTACCTGTTAGCATTCCCTGATCCCCTTGCCCCAGCCTCTGGGCACCACTAATCTATGGGTGAAGAAAATGGGGGCAAAAACCCACCGTGTCATGGTCTCTGAAATTACCATCTGCAGACCACCTTTGTAGAACCACGCAGGGAGCTTCAAATGCAATTTGGGGACCCTGCTTGACCTGTGGAGATCGACTGTTGTGGCGGGGCCTGGGAACCTGCATTCTCAGTAAGCTCCCACATGATTGCACGGACAGTTGCGTTTGAACGCCTGGCCAAGCTGAGCCAAGTCCCTCCTCCAGGCACACAGGCCTTTCCTCCACTTCCCATGTGGCAGCTCTCTGAGCCCCCTCAAATTATATTTCTGGAAATCTGCCAGTTTCTTCTTTTTCCGTTTTGTCACCTCCCCTATTTTATAAAAAATATTATATTTGGTTTTTATTGTGGAGCACCCATATCAGGGCAAAGTGCTACACACAGAACTACAAATCATTTTTGGGAAAAAGCTGTAAAAAAAAAAAGTGCAACTGCTTTAGGTATGCAGTCTTGACTTGAGGAATCCAGCTGGCAAAGAGGTCCTGGCCCCAGAGAGGCTTCCCGATGGAGGCTGCCCCAGATGTCTGCCCCAGATGTCGGCAGCCTCGGGCCTGCCCCGCCCCATTTTTTAAAAAATACAGTGTCTTAAGCATTTCCAAGTGTAAGTTCAGTGGCATCAATTACACTTACATTGTCATGCAACCACTGCCACCACCCATTTCCAGAACTTTTCCATCCTGCAAAACTGAAACTCTGTCTCCATTATATACCTCCCTGTTCCCCTCCCTGCAGCCCCTGGCCTCCACCGCCTACCGTCTGTCTCTGTGAATTGAACTACTCTAGGTGCCTGATAGACAGGAATCGTACAGTGCTTGTCCTTTTGCGGCTGCTTATTTCACTTAGCATGACGATCAGGGTTCACCCAAGGCGTGTGTCAGAGCTGCTTTCCTTTTAAAGGCTGAACACTATCCCACTGTATGGATGGACCACATTGTGCTGTTCTCTTCAGCCACTGGCGGACATTTGGCTCTCGTGAATGCACTGTTGTGAACATGGGTGTGCAAATCACTGTCAAGACCCTGCCGGTATCTTTTTGTCGCCTGCCAGACGTTTTCCTTGTTACCAACTGGGCTCTGTCCTTCTCCCTTCCATCAGTTGCGGTGCAGACGGTCTACGTGCAGCAGCCTGTGTCCTTCTTTGACCGCCCGGTACAGATGTGTTGCCCTTCCTGCAACAAGATGATTGTGACCCAGCTGTCCTATAACGCCGGAGCCCTCACCTGGCTCTCCTGTGGGAGCCTGTGCCTGCTCGGGTAAGTCTGGGTCCATTCAGAGCCCCCGGCTCTCCTGCATTCCTCTCACAGCCTTTCTCACCTGTAGCACACACTTCCGTCTTGTGGGGTGCCATCCTGTGCGTAAGGATGTTGAGCAGCATCCCTGGCCCCTGCCCACTCTACACCAGCAGCTCCTGTTCCCATCGGATTAACTAGAAATCATCTTCTGTGGAGCAGCACTGCTCTCAGGCACATCAGTGCCCAGGAGCTGCTGTCCTGTCATCTCTCCTTGCTCATCTGCTCGAACCACCACTCCCTGCGTGTAGGGACAAGCATAATGGCTGCTTGCATCTGTGTAGGGTGGTACCCTAGGGATTTCTTTTTCTTACAGAATTTCATGACCTAAATAACAGTGTTTGCCTCACTCTGAGAGAAGCTCTAAACAATCCGTACATTAAAATAGTTGATAGTCATCTGTTCAGAACTTCTTGTCCTTTTATGAGCCCAAGTATTTTTTTCCCATTGCATCCACAAGGGGATTGTGTAAATATTTATGTCTGCACCAAGGGTATTATATTGAAAGAGATAATAACTTTCTGTTCTGGGAGAAATTTGAAGAAACACAGTTTAAATTTTTTCCCAAACAGATAAAGGCAGCCACCTTATTCCTGGCCATGGGAATCTCAGAAAACCATGGGGCTCTGTTTTCTTCCTCACAGGAAATGATGTTTGTGCGTTTCTTTTCAGGGTCCCTTGCCTCTGGCACAACGGGCTATTTCTCGTTACACCACAGGCCTTGTGAAGGTCCTTCCTGTATTTGCTGATCACATAGGCTAAGGGACACTATTTTGGGGAACTTTATTTGGTTGTTGCTATAAGAAGAGGCCTCTCCATATGGAAAAGTGATCAGTCTGAGACAGGTCACCAAACTACAGCCCAAGGGCCAGATCTAGTCCACTGAAGTTTTATCAGAACACATCACGCCTTTTATATATGGATTATCTGTGGCTGCTCTCACACTACAGTGGCAGGTGAACTATGTACCATCTGGCCCTTTATAAAAGAAGTGCACTAACCTCAGTCTAAGACTTTGAAAGGTGCCCAGATAACCCAAGACTTGAAAATGCACTTGATCCAGTCCGTCTGTGGGAGTAAGCTTGGCATTCGTTGGTGTATAAGTTTGCTGTGGCTGCCATAACAAATGACCACAAGCCTGTTGTTTAAAAGCAATAGAAATTTAGTTTCTCACAATTCTGGAGCTGAGCATTCCAAAATGAAGGTGCCGCGCTCCCTCCGAAGGCTCTATGGGGAGAATCCTTCTGTGCCTCCTCTAGGTTCTGGTTGTCCAGATGTTCTTAGCTGTGGCCACATCACTGCTTCTGTCTTCACATGGCTTTCATCCCCCTGTATTTCTGTGTGTCCTCTCCTCCTCTTATAAGGACACCAGTCATCGGGTTTGGGGGGCCCACCTGCCTAATTCAGCATGACCCTATCTTGAGATCCTTAATTATATCTGCAAAGACCCTTTCTCCAAATAAGGTCTCATTTGTAGGTTCTTGGGGGTTAGGACGCCTAATGTATCCCATGGGTTGCCACCACCCAGACTACTTGGGTCACTGACATATTCTTTATCTGGCTGTTTTTGTTCCCCCAGGTGCATAGCAGGCTGCTGCTTCATCCCTTTCTGTGTGGACGCCCTGCAGGACGTGGACCATTACTGTCCCAACTGCAAAGTTCTCCTGGGCACCTACAAGCGTTTGTAGGACTTGTCAGGCCCGACGGGAGCCGTATGCGGCAGGGAGTCTGCTTGGACTCTCAGCCAGCCCCACCCCTGATGGAGATTCTGCCCTGGTGGTCTCTTCCTTCCAGGGGTTCCACCTTTGTGTCTTCTTTTGGGGGGAAACATTGCAAAAGTAACACACTTCCAAACCCCAGAAATTGCTGCTTGGAGTCGTGCACAGGACATGCAGAGACATTTACCTTGAGTGCTGGGTTGAGGGTGTCCCACTTGCCTGCCACCCCAGGCCATCATCCCACCTCACTGTGATCGTCGCCCTGTCTGAGTGTCTTCCAGCGACTTGCCTTGCCAGCTTCTTTTCTTGCCTCAGTGGGCCTTTTTGGTGGTGGGCTCCAACTGAGAAGCCACAGGTTGCCTTATGTTCGAGACCGTTTTGGCCTGAATGCGGCCAAGCCAGCCTTTAACATTATTGTCGTGTCCGTCTGTCCTCACAACTGATGACAAAAGGCTTGCCTCAGGCCTTGGACCTCAGGTTCTGTAACTGCAGGCTTTTCACTAGCACAAAAATCCACTTTAATTTTTGAATTCGTTTTTACGTACATGGAGGGACTCCCCCACCCCAGACACATATCCATGGGGTCATAAATGATTCTAGGAATACGGGGCTGGGTTGCACCACTGCTCTGTCTGCCCTCGGCTCTCTGTGCCAGGCCCTCAGCCAATTTCCATGAAGGGCTTTTTCTTGTGGAGAAATTATTCGTATTAACAGTTTTTACGGCCTTTTGGTCTTAAATACCTTTGAACACAATTTTGAAAGAAGGGATTTGTAGAACCATTTTCTGAAACTGTATAATTGGTATCATTTCCCCATTTGCCAAGGCACTCTCACATATATATATATATATATTTCCCCCTTAACAAAAACAGTGATGGGCAATTGCACCCAGTGCCTTTACTGGGTTAATGTGGTTCTGGAAAACCTTCATGACAGAGCTGGGGACGTGGGGCCCCTGTGGGCTCCCAGTGGTGTGAGTGGAGAGACACAGAAGAGCCCCTGGGAACACTACCCAGTGCCGTGGTGGTGCTAAAGGGCATGGGGACCGGAACTGTCCAAGGAACCTGAAGTCTGATTTTATTTCTCAGAAATCTCATTTGTTGTATACCATCGGAAGATATGATTTCCAGGACTCAAGCAGCAAGCCAGAGTTCTTGGGTTGCCACTGTGTCATCTCTGAAATCAAGACAAAGCGTGACTCGCCTTCCAGGAGTCCCCATTTTGATGATAAATAGGCACAGGGGATGCATGTGAATAATATTATGTAGAAGTCAAGCCTAGACCTTGAACAAAAATCTGTATATTGGCTGAAAATTAGAATCATAACCGTTGATTCAGCTTATTCACTTGATATTTTGAAAGGTTCAGTAATTATTTTTTTGCAACAAGTATGGATACTACATCGCACTTTGATGTTTATCTGCTTTTAAAAAATAAAGTCTTTGGTTCATTTGGTGAACTATTTATCAATTCTTCCAGTGTAAAGAAAGGTCTCGTGTTTCTAGCTGTCGTTACAAAGAACCTTTATTTGCTCCATAACAGTAGAAAATCCTTCCTGATGAAAACTTCAGACTCACTGAATGTCCCGCGATGTCAAGATGACCGATGGTGAGTTGGGCAGGTTGCTATTGAGTCAGACTGGAACATTAGGCTGTTGGAGCTCCACGGGCGTCATCGATGGCAGCCAGCCATAGCTTTCAAGTTTTAATAAAATGCACAGAAGAAAGCTGTCCCCATTCATGCTCCAAACAAAACAGGCTTTGTTAATTGATTGGGGTGGTTGTGAGATGCTTGGAGGAGAGCGTTGTAGCTCCACCAGGAACATGAATGTCATCCTCCCCGTTGCTACCCGGTGATAAAACTTCATTTGGGAAGGTGCAGGAAAAGAACGTCATCTTGCTGTGGCTCACGTTGTCATGTAAGCCCTGTCTTCTGGTCTTGAGAAATTCCTCCTCCGTTTTGATCATGTATTTTTCTTTCATTTGACGAAACCGAAGGCCATGCACAGGGAGCAGTTTTGTTCAGATGGTGGTATGTAAGGGTTCTCAGGTGGCTACTGATCACATGTGCAAAGTCTTCAGAACAAGAGCTCTGTCTCCAGGACCATCACATGCTGTGGGAATGATAAAGTAATGCCCGATGCCTGGAGACCCCTCTCGAACCTGGGCTCACGAGCGCGTTTATTGGACATTACATGTTATTGTTCCAAGTACAGGCTTTCGTACAGGTTTGTATGAATTAAAGGTTCTTTTGTTCTACCACTGTTTGTTGGGGGTTTTGGGGTTAGTTTGTTGCAAACACTGAGTCACATTCAATTAATGAAAGTACTTTATATCTTCTTAGACCTCAAAGAAGATTTCTACCAATTTCAAACCACAAATGTCTGTATTATACGTTGTTAGTTCATCTAGGTGAGGTAACCTTATATGTAAGTGTTGGTTTGTGTCTTGTTAACAAAAACTATTCCATTATTTCATCTGTTAAGCCAACTTTAAGCACATGACTGATTCCTGGCTGACCCACCACTACCTGTGAAAATATTTTTTCTGGGACCACTGGCTTCCCGGTTGCTATCGAGGCCAATTCCAACAGGCACTTAACTCTATCAATGTGGCTTCATACACACACACAGTCTGGCCTTGGGCTTCTCCCCAGCGACAGCCTCTTGCGTTTGGGGTGTTAAAGTCCTTCTCTGACTTCCTGGGCTCGAAGAGCTCCATTAGGAGTTAAGTGTGGACATTGGAATTTTACTTACAAAATTCCGATTTGCATTTTGGAGCCTATTAAAGTTATCTTCTGCATTTATGACTCAAATGTTTACAATGAGTCGTCTGTTTTTCCTAGGCGCATGAGTGAATTTCAAGTAGACCCAGTGAGAGCGAGAAAAGAGAAGGGAGATTTTTAGTCTAAGAATTTTAAAGAAAGAAGATTCTTGGGCTCAGAAAGATTTTAGAAAACAAAGCACTTCATGACCCAGTATACAGTCTGGTGCATTTACCTGCCTTGTGACTGCTGTCTGTAGTATGAAGAAAATGTGCACACACTTGAGTATCCTTTTTTCTCTAAAAAATGAATGTTTTTAGAGCAGTGTTAGGTTTACAGCAAAATCGAGAAGAAAGTCCCCATACGCCCCCCCCCCCCAGGCGCAGATGCCCCATTATCAACATCCTCCCAGAGTGACTCATTCAGTGCAGTCCGCGCGCCGACATTGCTACGCCGTCGTCACCCAGAGTCCGTAGTTCACATTGTGGCTCACTCCTGGCGGGTACTCTGGGTTTGGACGAGTGTGCAGTGGCGTGTGTCCACCATTACAGTATCATGTGGAGGATTTTCACTGCCGTAAAAGGCGTCTGCTGCGTCTATTCATCCTCCCCCAGAGCCTCAACCTCCGACCTTTCCGCCGTCCCCACAGTTCCGCCTTTCCCAGAGTGTCGTGCAGTGGGGATGGTGCAGTGTGGAGCCTTTCAGACTGACTTCTTTCACTTAGCCATATACACTCAAGTCTCCTCATGGCTTGATAACTCATTCCTTTCTAGTGCTGAATGATACCCCATTGTCTGGAAAAACACACATTAAAGGACTTGTGAAGCTCTTAGCATTGGATTGTCTCACATGATCTTGTACCCGGTTTCCTGAACGGGCAAAATCAACTTAGCCTGTGTGTCCCGTCCCCCAGTGTCGCCGCAGTGGACGGCACAGCAGAGTTTTGAAACCTGTAGTTTTGTGGTTGTGTATGTGTTGGTGGTCACAGTGCAGAGAGCGCCCAGGGCAACATCTGCTCTGGCGCACCGTCCAGCCGTGGTTTTCACGTTGCTTCTCCTTGGCTGGCTCAGGCTGAGTCAGGTGTCTGCAGCCTGGGCGCCAGTCCCGCCCGGCCTGGGGAGAGTGAGCAGTGGGCTCAGCCCCGCCCTGCCAACCTTTCTGGTGGCTTCTGTTTTTTTCTTTTTTAAGCTAAAATTTGCCTCCTGTTAAAGTGTGTAATTCAGTAACATTTAGTACATCCACAGTGTTGCTTAACCATCACCAACTTCAAGCTCCAAAACATTTTCCTCAGCCCGTCTAAAACCCCATACCCATTATATAGTCGCACCCTCCCCTCCTCCCCTAGCACCTGGCAGCCACCAGCCTGCCTCTGTTGCTTTGGATTTGCCTGTTCTGGATATTTCATATAATGGAATTGTATGATATGCGACCTGTCTTTCACTGAGTATCATGTTTCCGAGGCCTATCCACGTAGCAGGTGTCAGCGCTTTCTCTTTGTGGTGGAATAATGTTCCATTGTATGTTTACGCCACATTTTGTTTATGGCTTCACTGGTGAGTATTTGCATCACTTCCACCTTCTGGCTTCTGCAAATAATGCTGCTGTGACTACGAGCTTACCATTTTTTGTTTTATTTTCTGTGAATGTGTGTTTTCATTCTCAGGGGGATGGAATTGCTGAGTCATGTGGTAATTTAGTTTCACTTCTTGAGGAACCACCTGGTGGTTTCTTAAACATTTCCTACCGCAAAGCCTTGTCCAGCAAGGGCTACTCACTTGGAACTGCCCTGCTATATAGAACTTTGTCATCTTTTACTGTGAGAGCCATTTGGAGCAGCCTGGTGGTAACAAAGCTGCACTCAGAGCACGACCTGCCCCTCGGGTCGGCCTGCCTCGATGCCTCAACTCATCTGACCCCCCACTCAATCCTCCTGGGGCTCCCACTGAGCCTGGAAAACGGGGAGGGTGGTTGCTGCATCTCAGCCCCTCTGTGTGGACCCTCTTTTGAGAAAATGCTATGAGCTCGAAAATAGAGTTCTCGGGTATTTGACCGCTGGCTCTGTTGACTTGCACACCCTGCTTGGGATAGAGCAGCAAAGAGGGGATGCGGTCCCCCTGCTGTGGAAGTGGTGGCAGTGGGGAGTGGGAGACGTTAAGTAAGAAAATCTAACACAAACTGGTGCAGACCAGGGAGGAGATGTACAGGAAAACAGCATGTTGTACAGATTGGATGAGGTACCCTCGCCCTTTAAAATTATCATCATTCTACCCTTTTCTCCTGGTGAGGAGGCAGCTCTTAGGATTCAGTGCCAGACGAGTCTGAAAGACGTAAGTGGAAAGTTTGCTTCTGTTCTGTTCATCGTGCGATTTCATTGGCAGTTTCTCCCTCTCTAGAGGGAATCACCTGAGTCCCATTTTCTTGGGAGGAGTGGCAGCACTTGAAACGATCCTTTACTCTGGTTTGAGGCCTTTTGATTTCCTCTTAATAAGCAGGAAGGGCCAGGCAGCTTCCAGTAAGTAGGGGGTTTCTGCAGGGTGTGACTGCATGCCTGACACTGAGCGTGGGACCTCCTCTTGAAATTGGGCTCACCTGACTCGATCTAGCCATCCCCAGGAAGGAAATTGGGAAAAGGGGAAGTGGGAAATGTTTTTTAAAACATATATATTTAGTGACCTGAGAGAGAGGAAGGGAGGGAGAGAGAAAGAAACATGGCTGTGAAAGAGAGACATTGATCAGCCGCCCCCTGCACACACCCCAACCGGGGATCAAACAGGCAGCCTTCTGGTGTACTGGATTACGCTCCAACCAGCTGAGCCACCCGGCCAGGGCAAGAATGGGAAACATTGGACAATTTCTCTCCACTCTCAATGGGTTGGTTTCCACCGCTCTGTTCTCAGGAGTCCTAGGCTGTGAGAGCAGGAAGGGAGCGTATGGCAAGAACACAAACAGCCCTTTAGGAGAGTTTTCTAAGCTGTAATTTACATGTCTTGTCGTGTCTGAAATCAAAGCGGTAGAAAAAATGCTCATCATAAGGCTGGTGGGGAGGTCGAGGGGTGGGGGCCCAGCCTTCTGCATGCGCTCAAACCCGAAATCTTAGCACAGCAGTGCACTCCCAGCCACCGGGGTCCTCTGTTAGTATTCCACCAGCTGACATCTCCACTGAGAGCTTTTCTGGGTGTTGTATCAGTTAACTTGCCCTGCTGTGTTGTTTTTCTTTTTCTTTTAAAAGATTTTATGTATTTATTTTTAGAGATAGGGGAAGGAAGGGAGAGAGGGAGAGAAACATCAATGTGAGAGAGAAATGATTAGATCAGTTGTCTCTTGCCCAATCTGCAGACCGAACCTGCAACCCAGGCTTGTGCCCTGACCAGGAATCTAACCAGCGACCTTTGACCTTTGGGCAACACCCAACCGAGTGACACAGGCCAGGGCTGCTTTGTTGTTTTTCTAACTCCCTCCTTGTTTTATCTTCACCCCACCCTCTGTCTTGCCATCTTAGATCAACTCAGGCCTTTATCAGTGACTACCTTGCCAGTGTGTGTGCACGTGTGTGTGTGTGTGTGTGTGTGTGCGCGCGCGCACCTCTGTGAGGGGGCAGGGGTCTGGGTGAGTGTGCATGTGTGGTGTGTTGGTGGGCGCTAGGGGAGGTCCTAGGTGTCTGTGGTGTGTGGGGGCCCTGGATGTCTTAGCTGCTATGAGCGTCTGGCTCTGCATTTGTGTGTCTGGGGGTTTGCCCTCCCCTGTACACTGCCCCCAGCCTCCTAAATGCGCCTTCAGACCTCCAACTTGGGAGCCCTGCAAGGACTGTCAGGCCAACCACGCCAGCAGGGGTTTGACTGTCACCTGGCTGATCTAGGGGACTAAAGGGCACAAGTGATTGCTCCTCCCAGTCCCGATACTCAAGCTGTTTGGAATACCCTCTGGGGGTTTGGACGAAGACATGCCTGGCCTCACCACCGTGTCAATCACTACCCGTGTTAGGCTCCAGGCAGGTGGTTTCAGTTGGGAAATTCCAGTTCTAGTTGAACTCCCCACAGTAGAACTGGGGCTGGTGATTGCTCTCAGCCTGGGCTGCACTCAGAATCTGCTGGGGGAGCATTTAGGAACCTTGTGCTGAGCCACATCTCAGAGCAATGAGTCAGAATTGCCTAGGGAACCGGCCTCTCCATTGGGCACAGCTGGCAAAGTGCCTAGGGCCCATGATACTTTTAGGGACCCAGGGAAATGCTTTTATTTCATTTTTTGATCAGAAGGGAAAAGCCTGAGTAAAATAATAATGAATGTATAATAATAAATTGAATCTGGAGTACATTCTTCTTTTTATCAGTGCAGTCTTAAAACACACTTTTGAAAATGTGTTAGTGGAGGGGCGCCCAGGGACATCGGCACACGGCCCCAGCTCGCCCCCAGGTCGCAGACCCTGGTGTCTGGCTGGGTGCAGGGTTCTGTCGGGGTGACAGGACCCATCATGCCTCTGTGCATTCAGAAAGTGCTCTTTTGGGTGTGGAGCAGGTTCTGGGTACAGAGCTGCAGATAGAATTAGGCCCTTTGCTCTTGGGAAATGGAAGCAAGAACGTTATCACTTTAGGATTGCTTTGCATGTTATGATAAGGTTATCTCGTGAAAAACCACTTCCTTGAATGTTGTCTTTACCAATCCTGCCAAGAACTTTTCCAGATGGAGAAGAAAAATGTCACCATTTTACAGATGAAGTAACAGAGACACCGAGTAAGTGTGATTTGCCTGAGCCTACTGAGCAATCTGTAGCAGAATGACTCCTTCTGGTTCTAAAATACACCTTGGGCTCCTTAAAATACAGGGTTGGAGCATTCCCCTCACGGAGATTCACATTCAGAAGGCCTGGGAGCAAGCCCAGAAATACACTTTTGTTTGTTTTTGAAAGCACCCAGGTGATTCCTAAGGGCAGGCAAGTTTAGGAAATGCTGTTCCATGTGGTCTGGGGCCAGAGCAGCTGGAGTGAAGGAAGGGAGGGCTGGGCCAAGTGGAATCCTGACCTCGCACTATTGGCACCTGGTCCAGGTCACTGCTGTGCTGAGGGCTGTTCTGTGCATTGCTGAGCAGTGTCCTTGGCCTCTACTCACCAGATGCCACACGCCTCAGCAGTGACAACCAGAAATGTCTTCAGACATTGCTAAATATACTCAGGGGTCAAGGTCAGCACGTTTGAGAACCCCTGGGCTAAATACCTGGGTTGAAGCAAATGTTTCTCGTGTGGTTAAAATGTAAAATATGCTAATTTCTATGAAAAGGAATGGAGCTCTGATATTTACTGCAGCGTGGATGAACCTTGAAAGCATGGCGCTAAGTGAAAGAAGCCAGACACAAAGGCTACATGTTGTAAGATTCCACTTATCCAGAACAGATGAATCCACAGAGACAGAAAGCAGATTGGTGGTAGCCAGGCACTGTGGGGAGGAGGGAATGGGGGGTGGCTGCTTACTCCACACAGCGCCCCTTTTGGGGGAGATGAAAATGTTTCAGATCTAGGCAAAGAAAGTCACACAACATTGTGAATGTACTAAATGCTGCTGAATAGCATACTTTGAAATGGTTAACTTTTATGTTTGGCAAGTTTCACCTCAATATGAATACATGCCAATTTCTATGATTTACTGTGACAGTAAGGTGGGGGCATACTGCATTGTGAATGCAGTGCAAATCTGAGTGGATATTCAATCAAGGTCGTAACCATTAACAAGCACAATGCGAATGTAACATCTGTCTGGCCAGGATGGAGGCGTAGGTGGATACACTTCACTTCCTCGAGCAACCAAAAGAAGGATAAGAACAAATTTAAAAACAAAAAACAACCAAAACTGCTAGAAAATCAAACTGTATAGAAGTCCAACAACTGAGGAGTTAAAGAAGTAATATTCATGGAGACTGGTAGGAGGGGTGGAGGTGGGCAGCAGGGGTGGAGAGGATGCCCGGCACAGCAGCAGCTGGCAGACTGGATGGTTCCACATTCACATGCAGATAAACTAGGAAGAACACCTGGGGATCGAGGCAGACTGTGCAACCCAGGGTTCCAGTGTAGGGAAATAAAGCCTCAAAACCTCTGACTGAAAAAACCTGTGGGGGTTGAGGTGGCAGTGGGAGAAACTCCCAGCCTCACAGGAGAGTTTGTTGGAGAAACACACAGGGTCCTAGAAAGTATACAATCCCACCCACCCAGGAATCAGCACCAGAAGGGTCCAATTTGATTGTGGGTAGCAGGGGAAGTGACTGAAAACAGGCAGAGAGTGGAGCCAGCAGCACTGTTCCCTCTTGGACCCCTCCCCCACATATGGCATTACAATGCAACGAAATGAGTTGCCCTGCCCTGGTGAACACCTAAGGTTCCACCCCTTACTACAAAACAGGCGAGCCCCAACAAAGAAACAACAAAATGTCCCAAATGAAAGAACAGTTCAAAACCCCAGAAAAAATACAACTAAGCAACAAAGAAATAGCCAACCTATCAGATGCACAGTTCAAAACACTAGTTATCAGGATGCTCCAGGAACTCACTGGGTGCTTCAACAGCACAAAAAAGACCTGAGCAACAATGAAGGTTGCATTATGTGAAATAAAGAGAAATCTACAGGAAACCAACAGTAATGGGACGGAAACCAGGACTCAAATCAATGGAGTGGACCAGAAGGAAGAAAGAAACAACCAAACAGAAAAGAATGGAGAAATAAGAATTCAAAAAAAAAAAATGAGGAGAAGCTTAGAAACCTCCAGGACATCTTTAAACTTTCCAACATCCGAATTATAGGGGTACCAGAAGGGGAAGAGGAAGAGCAACAAGTGGAAAATATTTGAACAAGTAATAAAGGAGAACTTCCCCAATCTGGCAAGGGAATAGACTTCCAGGAAGTCCAGGAGGCTCAGAGAGTCCCAAAGAAGCTGGACCCAAGGAGGAACACACTAAGGCACATCACAATTACATTAGCCAAGGTGAAAATGAAGGAGAGAATTTTAGAAGCAGCAAGAGATAAGGGGACAGTAACCTACAAAGGAGTTCCCATTAGACTTATCAGCTGATTTCTCATAAGAAACCTTACAGGCAAGAAGGGGCTGGAAAGAAGTATTCCAAGTCATAAAAGGCAAGGACCTACATCCAAGATTACTCTATCCAGCAAAGCTATCATTTAGAATGGAAGGGCAGATAAAGTGCTTCTCAGATAAGGTCAAGTTAAAGGAGTTCATCATCACCAAGCCCTTATATGAAATGTTAAAGGGACTTAGCTAAGAAAAAGAAGATGAAAACTCTGAACAGTAAAATGACAACAAACACAACTATCAACAACTGAACCTGAAAAAAACAAAAACAAACTAAGCGAACAACTAGAACAGGAACAGAATCACAGAAATGGAGATCACATGGAGAGTCATCAGTGGGGAGGGGGCAGGGGAAGAATGAGGGTAAAGGTACAGCGAATAAGAAGCATAAATGGTAGGTACAAAATAGATGGGGAGAAGTTAAGAATAGTATAGGAATTGGAGAAGCCAAAGAACTTATATGTATGACCCATGGACGTGAACTAAGGGGGTGAACTGCTTAGTTCACGGAGGGGGTGGTGCAGGCCAGAGAGGAATAAAGGGGGGAAAATGGGACAACTGTAAAAACAATTAGCTTAAAAGAAGAGAATGTAACATCTAATTAGATACTATTTTAAAATCAGGAGTAGAGTGGTTTGTGGACTGGACCGCAGTGCTGCTGTTCTGGAATTAGCGCGGTGCTGGGTTCAAGCAGGCGTGCAGTTGTGCTGTCGGATTAGAGAGGGAAAAGACCTGAAAGCAGTCCCACCCAGAACGGTGACTTGAGCCGCCTGAGACCTGCTGTTCAGCTCTGATGAGTCATTGAAACTTCCTGGGCTGAGTTCCTCTCCTTTCTCAGAAGAGGCAGGCTGATCCTTCCGATTCTAAAAGTCTGTCCTGGGCCCTGGCCTGTGTGGCTCACTTGGTCGGAGTGTTGTCCTGTGAACTGAAGGGCTGGAGGTTCAATTCCTGGTCAGGGCACAAGCCTAGGTTGTGGGTTTGGTTCCCAGTCAGGATGGGTACGAGAGGCAACCAGTTGATGTTTCTCTCTCTCTCTCTCTCTCTCTCTCCTTCCCTTTCCCTCTTTAAAATTGATAAGCAAGCCCTCGGGGTGAGGAGTAAAAAAAAGAGTCTGTGCTGGGAAGTGGGCAGACGCAGGGGAAGGCTCTGAAACCTGCTGGAACATTCAGGGACTGGCTCTCTTGAACTTTTAGAGGCAAGCTCCTGTGAGCTAGGAAACTTCTCAAGAGGCAGGCTTGGCACCTAAGAGCGAGTCTCTCTGCAGGCCATTTGAAAGCCTCCACATTCCTCTCACAGGTGGGCCCCAGGGTACCACCTGCCTCCCTGCCTAGCCTGGGAATGCCACCAACAGAGCGATTCTTGCATTTGCTGACCTAGGCAGAGGAATTTCCTCCCTGGGTCATGATTAATGAGCCATTCACTGAAAGCAGGTGCAAGTAACTGCTCAGGCCTGGGATGTAGTCCTCACGTGAGCTCACCCCTTGTGGTGTGTATGGAATGTCAGACAGGTGTAGTTCGGTTTGGAGGAGGTGGGGTTGGAAGCAGGTATTGGTTATAGAACTGAGGGTGGGGGGTGGCTGCTGGGTCTCCGAGTAGATAAGATACTGGGGAGAACTTGCTGGAACAGGCAGGCCTCTGATGACTCGAGATGTATTCAGACTCCACGCAGACTCACCTCGGTAAACAGCCACTGACTAAGGGCTTTTAGGTAAGAATTGTTGTTGTTTTTGTAATGGCTTTATTTACACATAATTATCACACTAGACAATCCACTTGTTTGAAGTGTACAATTCAGTGTTTTTTTAGCATAATCACAGAATCTTGCAACTATCACCACAATCAAAATTACAACAGTTTCAATGCTCCAAAAGGAAACCCTATACCTTTAGGCCTTCCCCAGTCTCCCCCAGCCCCACCCGCCTCCCCTAGCCCCAGGCAGCCACTAATCCACTTTCTGTGTCTCTGGATTTGTCTGCTCTGGTCCTTTCATATAAATAGAATCATGTTGTATGTGGTTTTTCATGTCTGGTTTTCTTCACTCAGCATAATATTTTCAAGGTCCATCCTTGTTGTACAGTGTCATTCGTTTTTATGATCAGAGGTCTCTCATTGTGCAGAAAGGCCACAATTTGTTTATCATTCATCTGTGGATGGCAACCTTTTTCTAAGAAATTTATGGTTCTAGAAAAGCTACTCATCATTTTGACTATTCAAAGAAGAGTGAGTTGTATGTCATTTCAGTAAAAATATTGCTCGTTTTCTTCTGTAGTCATCTAGAATCTTTTATGATTTGCAAACAAAGGCGGGAACTTTAGAGAACAAAAGGGGCTGCCATTTAGCGTGACAGCAGGCTGGAAGCGTGGCTGTCTTAGGCAGACCTGAGGTGTGGACGCCCCATGCCTGGGCCAGGTGAGAGCAGTGAACTGTCTGGTCCCAGCAGACCCAGCTCCTAGCAAATATTTTTACAAGAGCTGAGACGTCCAGCTCCTAGCCAAAAAACAGGTGTGATTTTTCAGGCCTGAACCCTAGGCCTACTGAGGCAAGGTGCTACGTAGCAGCCTCCTGGGCAGCAACTGTTCTCCCCCAGCAGGCTTGGTGACAGCCAAGTGTATTGCAGTCAAGGGCTCAGGCCCCCCTGGCCATCTTACTCTTGCAGACCTGCATCCCCAGGTCGCTTGGTCTGAGGCCTTGGGCAGGGGGCTCCTTCAGGTGCATCTGCTGAGGCCTCCTTATGGGGGATGGGGAGAGGGGGAGCCTTGAAGACACTGTTCCCACTCAGGACTCAGAGCTTTTCCTACCCCCGTCCCCTCCCACTCAGAATCCATGCAACTGCCAGAGCCTTTTGTTTCCGGGTTGCCTCAACAGTGAGAAAACCGCCCCCCTGCCCCCCGCTGCCACCCTGTCCTTGCTGCTTTCCTCAGCTGCTCTTGCCAGGCAGCTCAGCTCCTGCTCTCCCGGCTGGGGAAGTGGTGGCCCCAGAGCCTGACAACAGCTGTGGTTGGAAATGGGTCTGTTCTGGGAGCCTGTAGCTGGGGCGTTCAACTAAGAATATGTTCTGTGTACAGTGTCAGGCGGGCACTGGGCTTACCAGGTGGTCACTTCATAAGTGTCTAGTCACTGCATTGTATACCCGAGACCGATATCATGTATGTCGACTGTAATTCAAAAATAAAAGATAATTTAAAAAGATGATAAAGATTCTGCAGATTATGACCTGCTAAATGAAGAGGCACAGTCCCCCGACATGGGGTCTGCGGGTTGCTCCTGCAGTTAGGGCAGTGAAAACCCCAGGTCATTTTTGTAAAAAAAAAAAATAAAAAAAAATAAAAAAATATATATATATATAGTTGGTATAAAATATTAGACCTGTTTCATTGTTTTGCTTGAAAGTACAGTTTCAACACATTCACGAAGAGGAAGCAAAGTCACAACATATATTATTTACAGAAGTGGGGGTGCAGTGGAGGGCAGTGAGTTGGGAGAAGGGCAACTACCGTTCCAGGTCACTGGCAAGGAGAAGACGGCAGGGTAGCCATTATATACTGTGTTATGTCACCCACGATGTCACCAACGTGGTTGGGGCAGAGGTCACTCCCTTTTCTCAGGTTCAACTCCAAGCGGTTGTTGTCAAAGGTCTTCTGGGCAAAGCAAGTTGGGAATCGTGAGCTTAGGTTCTCACCTGACTGTGCAGACTCTGGGTGTGAGCAGGGCCATCGTACTGTAAACTACCTGGGCCACGACTGCAGACAGCCCTTTGGCATCACAATCGACCCTGTGATGGGGGTCCAGGAGGGCAGGCGGCCTCTGCCGTCGATGATGTTACAGCTGCTCTTTTCAAGAGTCTCACATCCAGAGCCTTTATCTGCCTTCCATCTTCCCCCTGCAAAATGTCCAGACGCCTGTGCACATTTCTTTTCCCTGAGAGCGCTGTGTCCTCTCCCTTCTCTAGCTGCTACTACAACATCCAGAGTTCTCGGCTCTTTCACTTATAAACACTGTACTTTTGAATAAGCATTACATGCCCCAAATGCTGCAGTGGAAATGGACTCTCCTTCACACCTCTGCTGCCCCCCGCCCCCACCCCCACCCCAGATAAAACCCCTCTTACCACTTCCTGGTAGGTCTTTCCACAGGGTTCTTTATTAACAAGGAAATACATGTATATTCTCTCTTGCTGCCATCTTTTAACACAATATTGGCATAGAACATGCAGCACTCTACGTCTCCCTGTTTTCATGTAAGGAAATCGAAGGGATCTGACTTTCAGCAGCTGCTCACTACTTCACCGTGTGAATCTATGTGTCCTTTGCGGAACCCACCGGCCCTCCTGTTGAAGGACGTGATGGTGGCCTCTGGTGCTTGGCTGTCACAGGCAATGACGTGAGTAATCCTGTGGGTTCAGTGCTTTGCACACAACCCACAAGTGTAACTGCAGGATGATGTGGTGGGCAGAATGGTCCCCGAAAACGTCTACACGCTCATCCCTGGAACCTCTGACTATCTTATAACAGAGGCTGGAGGGATGTTGCAGATGTGACTAAGTGTGTGAACCTTAAAATAGGCAGATTATCCTGGATTAATTGGGTGGTAAACCCAATATGATAAACTGAGTAATGTGCTCCCTCCCAAACATTCACACTCCTCCCTAAAACCTGTGACTATTTCCTTACCTGGTAAAAGGGACTTAGCAGATGTGATTAAGGAAGGACCCTAGATGGGGAGAGCCCCTGGGGTTAGCCAGGTGGAGCCAGTGCCACCACAGCGGTTCATACAAGAAGGAGGCAGAAGTTCAAGTCAGAGGAGAAGGTGATAGGGGACAGAAGCAGAGATCAGGGCGATTCACATTAAGGTGGAGGAAGGGACCACTCGCCAAGGAGAGCAGAGAGCCTGTAGAAACTAGAAAGGCAAGGAAACAGATTCTCTTCACCCAGAGCCTCTAGAAGGAGTCAGCTCTACCAACATCTGGATTTTAACCCAGACTTCTGACTTCAGAACTGTAAGAGAATAAATCTGTGTCATTTAAAAAATATATATTGTATTTATTTTTAGAGAGAAGGGAAGGGAGGGAGAAAGAGAGGTACAGGAACATCAGGTCCTCTCATGTACCCCCAGTTGGGGACCTGGCCCACAACCCAGGCATGTGCCCTGACTAGGAATTGAACCATAGACACTTTGTTTTGCAGGCCAGTGCTCAGTCCATTGAGCCACAGCAGCCAGGGCAAATCTGTCATTTTAAGTCACAAAGCTTGTGGTAATTTACTACAGCATCAATAGGAAATGAATACTCCCAATCTATTATGTGAGCCCTTTAAGCAGAGAACTTTCACTGGCTGGAGGCAGAGAGATGAGGCAGGAGGAAATATCTGAAGCCTAAGAGGGGCCATGAGGAAAGTATAAGAAAGAACGTGGGCAGCCTCTAAGGACAGAACAAGGCTCCCAGCTGGAAACAGGGACCTCATTTCCACACTCACCAGGAGCTGAGTTCAGCCAACAACCTGAATGAGCTTGGAAGCAGGTTCCTTCCCAGAGCCCCCAGAAAGGAACGCAGCCTTGGCGGGCTATGTGAAGGACACACATAGCCACGCAGTGGAGTCGTATGCAGCTGGAGAAGGACAGGCCAGATATGACAGACTATTAAGTGAAGAAGACAAGATGTAGAATGTTGTGTGACATGTTAAAAGAATAGACAAGAGGAAGAGAGAAAATACATGTATTTTTTGTTAATGGGCAGAACCCTCTGGAAGGATCTCCAGGAACCAGTAGCAGCCAGATCTCAGCCTGTGAGGCCCCACGCAGAGGACCCAGCTGGGCCCCGAGGTACCTGACCTCCTGCCCTCAGGAAATGTGAGATAATAAATGGTGTTGTTTTAAGCAGCTCAGCTCATGGTAACGTGTTATGACAGCAATAGAAAACCAATACAGGCAAATTCCTAAAAGTAGCATCTCTTCTAGAAATGGGTCAGAAGGTTAAGTGAACATTAAGTTTTCTCTGCTGCTAAATTTTCTCCTCAGAGCTTGTGTGAATGTTTGCCTCACCATAGAGTGTGCATAGCCAGAAGACTGTTTTCTCATGAAGTTTTTGTCGATGTCAGTCTGGTAGAGGAACAGGATATATCACATGGTAAGGTAAAAAAAAAAAAAGTTTTATTGAAGGGAATTGACAAAGAGCAAACCACATATATATATTTAAAGAACACAATGTGATACATTTGACGCATTTGTACCTGTGAAACCATCACCACCATCAAGATGAACACACTGTCTGCGAAAGTCTCCTTATTCCCCTTTGTAACGTAGATTCTGTTTCATACCTAAGCAACCACTGATGTACTTTCTAGAATTTTTAGTTTCTAGACTTTTACGCGTAAATGGAGATGGACAGAATATACTTTTCTCCCCCGCCTCTTTCAGAACAAACATTTTGAGGCTCACCCATGTCACCGTGGCACCAACAGTTTGTTTCTGCGTGTGGCGGAGCAGTCTCCCATTGTATGGATGCACTACCACGTTCTCATCCATCCACCTGTTCATGGGCATTTGCCTGCACCACCCCCCGCCGCCCCAGTTTTGAGCTTTACAAACAAAGCTGCTGTGAGTATTCATGTCCAGGTCTCTACGTGGACATATGCTTTCTTTTCTCTTGAGTGAATATCTCAGAGTGGAGTGGCTGAGTCAGGTAGCAGGTGTACATGTGACTGGTGAGGAAACACACTTGGTAGCTTTGTTTTGTGTTTCTTTATATCTGAGGGTGAGTTTCTCTTACTTCGATGGAAACCTATTTATGTGCAGTTTTTGCGTGCTCATATGTTTTGTCCATTTATTGAATAATCTACCTTTCTCCAACTATATGTGATGCTATTTTTATCACTTGATAATTCTCATGTATACTTGGTTCTTTTCTGGTCCTGCTGCCCTCCACTTGAATATAATAAAGAGTCAGAAGACTTAATCAGTAATTCCAACCCCTTTATTTTGCCAATAAGTAAATGAGTCCAGAGAGGTCAACTGACTTTCCTAAGATCACACAGCTATTGAACAAATAGAAAGATGAGCTAACCCTCCCCCAATTCTGGCTTTTCCAACCTCACTAATAATCAACAGGGAACAGGTTTTATTTCAAATATAAAATACATGGCAAGAAATAGAAATCATACTATGTATTCTCTGATATTATAATTGAATTAAATTGGAAATCAATAATAGAAAGATCACAGGAAAGTCCAAAATACTTGGAAATTAAACAACACACTCCTAAATAACACACAAGAAGAGATTTTAGAGAAGTTAAAAAATATTTTGAACTAAATGAAAATAAAGTTACAGCTCACCAAAATTTATGGGATTCAGCAAAAGCTGTGTTTACAGGGAAATTATTAGCATTGAATGCATGTATTAGAAAAGAAGAAAGATCTGAAATAATTTAAGACTCCACCTGAAGAAAAGGAAAGCAAAGCACAAGGAAATAAATAAAAATTAGAGCAGAAACCAAAGAAATTGAAAACAGGAAACCAGAATCAACAAAACCAAAAGCTCATTTTGGGAAAGATAAATAAAATACCAATTTTATTCATGTGCCATTTAGTTGGGCTAAGAAAAAAAGAGAAAGGACACAATTTACTGATATGAGAAATGAAAGAGAAGGTATCACTACACTTCCCATGGACATTAAAGGGACAGTAGAGGGATTTAACAGCTTTGTGCCTACAGATTTGATAACCGAGATGAAATGAACCAATTTCTTGAAAGTTATTGAACAATCTGTTGAAGCTCACACAAAAGGAACAGAAAATCTGAGCAGCCCTGTGGCTGTTAAAGAAATGGAATCGAATAACCTTTCAGAACAGGAAGTGCCGGGCCCACGTTGGTTCACTAGTGAGTTCGACCAAACACTAAGAAAGAAATTATACCAAATTCTCTTCGATCTCTTCCAGAAGACAGAAGCAGAGAGAATGCATCCTAACTCCTTCTATGAGGCCAGTATTGTCCTACCACCAAAACCAGGTACATTACAAGAACAGAAAACTACAGGCTGATATGTTTCACAAACATGGATGCAAAAGTCCTCAGCAAAATATCAGCAAATTGAATCCAGCAATATATAAAAAGAATGATTTGTCACAACCAACTGGGATTTATCCCAGGTATGCAGGGCTCATTCAACACTTGAAAATCAATTAGTGTAGTCCATCACACCAACAGATTAAAGAAGAAAGATCATACGGTCATATCAGCAGATGCAGGGTTGGGGGAAAGCATTTGACAAAATCTAACACCTTTTCATGACAAAGACTCTCGGTAAGCTAGGAACAGAGGGGAACTTCCTAAACTGATGAAGAAAACCCCTCCCTCCCTCTCTGTTCCTTTCTGTCTCTAAAACCAGTAAGTAAAAATTAGAAATTAAAATGAAATAAAATGTGAAAGATCAACTCCTGAAACTAATAAGCTGTTATAGCAAGGCTGTGGGATATAATGTTAATACACAAAAGTCAATCGCTTTCCTATCTGCTGGCAACAAACAAGTGAAACTTGAAAGTAAACACAACAGCATTTATTGTGTCACCCCAAAGTGAAATACCTAGGTGTAAATCTAATAAACTGGGTATAGGATCTACATGAAGAAAACTATAAGACTCTGATGAAAGAAAGCAAAGAACTAACTAAATGGAGAGAGATTCCAAGTTCATGGGTAAGAAGTCAATATTGTCAAGATGTCAGTTCTTCCCAACTTGATTTATAGATTCAATGCAATCCCAATAAAAATCCCAGAAAGTTATTTTTCAGATATCCACACATGAATTCTAAATTTACACAGCGAAGCAAAAGACCCAGAACAGCCAATACTGAAGGAGGGGCACGGAGCTGGAGGGCTGGCACTGCCTGACTTCGAGACTTAGTATGATGCTACACTATTCAAGGGTGTGGTGGTGTTGACAGTACAGACTGATCAGTGGAAAGGGATAGAGACCCCAGAAGTAGACCCACATAAATATAGTCAAACGTGTTGAGGAGGGTGTCCATGGGCCTGAGCACTGAAAATCCCTGCAGCTGTCAATTACCAAGGCTTGGCTTTGCACATCCCGAGCAGTGGTGAAAACTCCAAAAATCAGACTTCAGAACTACACAGTGGTGATAGTTGCCAAGGTCGTGAATGTATGTACTCAATGCCACAAAATTGCCACTTCAGAATGGTTCAGCCCTGGCTGGTGTGACTCAGTGGACTGAGTGCTGGCCTGCAAACCAAAGGGTGCCCCAGTCAGGGGCACATGCCTGGGTTGCGGACCAGGTCCCCAGTAGGGGCCCACGAGAGGCAAGCACACATTGATATTTCTGTCCCTCTCTGTCTCCCTCTCTTCTCCCGTGCTCTGTCTAAAAATAAATAAAATGTTTTTTAAGAAATGGTTCAAATGGTAAATTTCATGTTACATGGATTAGACTGCAGTCTCAAACAAACAAACAAACAAAACCCAGAACATGGCTGTATCACCTTCTGCTCTGAGCACCCCATGCACAAGGCTTAAAGAGGCAAAACTTTTTTGCAAAGAGGGAAAAATTGGGACAACTGTAATAGCATAATTAATAAAATAAATTTAAAAAAAGAAAGAAATGGGACTTTCCTCCTTCCTGGGTGGGGTGCTAATAACTTTGTTGGAGGCTCCTGATTGGCTGGGTCTTTGACCTGGAGCCCCCTCCTTCCCTCCGCACGCCCTGTTGGGGAGAGGGGACTGCAGCTGAGCCCAAGCCTTTGGGAAAGCGGGTTCTTTTCAGGGCTGCTCGGAGCAGCTGTGGAGAGAGGCAGGTGGTCTGGGTCTCCCTCAGCCAGGGGTGGTGCTGGCGCCCAGGGGCTCCTGGGTCTGGGCCTGTTCTACGCTCTGGCCACAGTGACTTCACAGTGTTAAGCAAAGCTGCTGCCGTCCTGGTTGTGTCCAGGGTGAGGAAGGCAGGCCAGATCCCCCCGGACACAGCTCTTTTTATAGCCAGATGCCTCCACTGCCTCCCTTGGTTTGCCTTTCATGGGGAAAAGAAGGAAGAAATAGCAGGTGGATCCCTCATCTCGCTTCCATCTTCCACCAAGATCCCCTGGAAACCTGGACCGTGGAGAGTCCTGAGTGATGGAGCTCTGACTTCTGGGCTCCCTGAACCCTGAGTGCAGGGGCATTCGGCCCTGTGCTCGAGGACCCTGAACGGCTCTCTGAGGCAGAGAAACGCTGTAAAATGAACACTCATTTGCTGCCTATTTACTGCAGGATAGTCTGGGGCAGCACTATCCAATGCAAGCCAATATGTAACTGAAAATTTCCTAGTAGGCACATTTAAAAAGTATATAAAACAAGCAGGTGAAATTAATTTTAATAATATGTTGTACTCCACCCAATATACCTAAAACATCATTAGGGAATATAATCAGTATCAATGAGATTCATGAGGCGTATTTTCCATGCTATGAAATCTAGTGTTTACCTTATACTCGGAGCCTGTTTCAGTTTGGATGCTAAATCCACACTGCAAAGTGGATTTAGAGTCCCTAAAATGTAGAGTGTCATATACTTAGTTGTTTCAAACATACTTAAAAGTCTTCTAGTAGATGCCAGTTTTTGATTTAGATTTAACTGAAATGACATAAAATGGAAGTTTCCCCACAGTACCAGTCACATGTCACATGCTCACTGACTACTCCCTGGGGCTGGCGGCGACTGTGCTGGACGGTTCCAGTCAGGTCACAGCTGTTTTATTCGTTGTCTGTTCAGCACCTGTTTGCCTGGCACACAGCAGGCCCTCAGTAAAGTCTGTGTCATCTGGATAAACGAATGAACAGGGATCAGAATGAATAGCTGGGAAGGCTGAAATGAGACTCACTTGGTTTCCAGGCTACAGAGATGGGACTGATTCCAGTCCATTTCTCGTCTATCCCCGGGAGTGGGTAGGATCTGAGAGGAAGATTTACAACTTCCCGACATTTGATTGATCTATTTAGCATCCTAGAATGATTTTCGTTTTTCTGAAACTTTTAAAAAAATGTAGGTGTGTTTTTTTAAGCACTTGAGAAGTGGAGGGGAAACAGACTTGGGTCCAGCAGAATGCTCTGGGAACACACCGTGCTTCTGGGGTCTTCTATGTGGCTGAGGGCAAACAGGTCTGGACGTTGTCAGTCGGGCAAACAGGCAGAGCGCTGGTCCTGTGTGCACAGCTGGGAGTTTAATGATTATGCACAAACCTGTTCAACTTGGTGCCCAGAATCCAAGTCGTCAAAGAGTTGAAGGAAGATTGGAAGGGAAATGGATTGGGCTAAAAGTCTTTGAAATGGTGTTTTAGCCATTGATATTCTACTTTAATGCCAAGAGCATTTGGTCAGATGAGCCAGAATCTTCAGGGGAATATCCCTGCCAAATATCCTGCCTTGTTTTATTGTCTGAAAGCATCGAAACCAAATGGTGTGAAATGTACTTTCCCCCCCATTTTGGGAAAGCATTTCCCCTCCAAGGGATTAAACAGGCTGGACTGTGTGATGATTACCAGTTGAGGCACAGTGGGGTGGTTTTGGGGATAGAAATGGTATTATTGAGAAACTGTTGTTTAAAAACGGCCACAGATGGGCACCCAGCTAAGGCCATTCTGGGAGGCCATGGATGGTGTCCAGGAAAGACCCAGGCAAGTGGCTGGAAGGAATGACAGATGAGGATTGACAGCAGGTGGGGATGGGGGTGCTTCACGTTGGGATGGGTGTGTAACCAAACAAATGGGGGTCTGGCTGCCTGCTACAGTGGTGCCAAACTCGTGAAGCAGGTGCTGGTGCAAGAGGAAAGAGGTTTATTCAGGGGCTGCAACCTAGCAGATTACTGGACTCTGCTCTCAAAGACCACAAACCTGCTTCCTGCTCAAGCCACAGTTCTAATAGGGATAAGGAGGGGAGGGCTTTTTCCCAATCCAACGATCTTGCTAGCTTTTGGCACACTCAGGCCCTATCCATTTGTATTTGTAGCTTTTGGCAGGCTCAGTTAAAGAACTCCCCCACCCTGCCACCATCTTGGCCAAGGGGGGAGCCTCCCTGGCATGCCATCTATAGTAATAAGTAGAGGAAGAGATGCTGGTCCTTCCTGGGGAGGAAGGTCTGGGACCCCCTGCAGAGGGTCCTCAGGAACCTGAGGTAGAGGGCTGAGGAGGTTTCTGGCCGGTTCTGTCCATACTCTGTCCTCTAAGCTTAGATGGCTGGGGAAATGAGGTGTCACAAGATCCACCAGGGAGCAGCGCTAAACAGCATTTACTGCTTCAGTATCTCAGTCTTGTCTTTGTTGTTTCATTCACTCATTCTTTCACTCATTCACTCAGTTATTCACCCATGGTCATACAGTGGTTGAGGCTGTGGACTCTGGAGCCAGATGCCAGGGTTCAAACCGTGGCTCCACCACGAACTAGCTGTGTGCCCTTACGCCCATCACGTAAGGTCTCCGGGCCTCAGCGTCTTTATCCCTAAGATGGGAGCAATAACAGCATTTAGGGGAGTGTTGGCGTATTGAGGGAGCGGAATACATACATTGCTGGAACAGTGTGCGACACACAGTAAGTGCCATGTCAGCGTTTGTTGTATTCGTTCGTTCAGACTGGTCCCACAACTCTACTGGGGACCAGGTACCTTTCCAGGAGCTTGGGAACACAATGTTATATAGGAAACCAAAATAATTAAATCATATAAATTTATGTGAGAACAACGAAGAGACTAAGGCACTAGGATGGAGACTGACAGGCAGGGGACCTACTCTGGACAGGGTAGCCAGGTATAGCCTCACTGGAGGCAGATCTTAATTCTGAGATGTAAGGAGCCTAGGACGTGGCGAGCAGGAGGAAGAGTGTCCAGGCAGGAAGGATCACTGTGTACAAAAGGCTTGAGCTGAAGAAGAAAGGCCAGTGTGGCTGGGAGGTGAGAGTGGGGTACGGTGTGGCCCCAGGGGCAGGCAGAGGTCAGCCGCTCTCTCCTGGTAAGGACTTGATTATGAGTGTGGGTGTGTGGGGGAGTGGGGGTAGGGGAAACCTTAGGAACTATTAGACAGGGAATGATGTTGATCAGATTTAAGTTTTTAAAATTCATCCTCTAGCATTGGCTGGGTAGCTCAGTTGGGTAGAGTGTCATCCTGATAACCCAAGGTTGCAGGTTTTGTCCCCGGTCAGGGCACATACAAGAATCAACCAGTGAATGCATAAATGAGTGGAACAACAAATCTGTTTCCCTCTTGCTCTCTGACTTGCTCCGTGTCCCTTCCCCCTCTCTCTCAAATCAATAAACAAAATAAAAAAACATTTCCTGAACCTTCCTCATGATCTTTTTTAAAAACAAAAGTTTTTTAAAAAATTTATTTTAAAATTTATTCACAATAAATTCTATCCCCTTTGGTATACAGCTCTATGAGTTTTTACAAATACATAGAGTATAACCACCACCACAATCAAGATTCAAGCACAGTTCTGCCCTGGCTGGAGTGGCTCAGTGGATTGAGTGCCAGGCTGGGAACCAAAGGGTTGCTGGTTCAATTCCCAGTCAGGGCACATGCCTGGGTTGTGGGTCAAGTCCCCAGGTGGGGGTGCATGAGAGGCAACCACACATTGATGTTTCTGTCCCTCTCCTTCTCCCTCCATTCCCCTTTCTCTAAAAAATAAATAAAATCTTTAAAAAAAAAGATTCAAGTACAGTTCCATCATC
Organism: Tonatia bakeri; assembly: GCA_004024845.1. NCBI lineage: Eukaryota > Metazoa > Chordata > Mammalia > Chiroptera > Phyllostomidae > Tonatia > Tonatia bakeri. The sequence continues at coordinate 68,080 of PVIA01005070.1, forward strand.
TCCCTAAACTCTTTTAGGCTTCCCTTTGTAATCTAAACCCCTCCCAACCCTTGGCAACAAATGATGATCTAGCCCTATAATTTTGCCTTTTTAAGCATGTTAAAAAATGTTTAAGTGTTAAGTAAATGAAATCATATAGCATATAGCATTTTGTGTCTGATTTTAAGAGAAAGAATGCATTTGAGATTTATTTATGTTGTGATTTCAGTAGTTTGTTCCTTTCTATCACTAAGTGTAACAGTGTTCCATTGTATCAAGTATTAGTTTCCTGTGTCTGCTACAGCAAATTACCACAGACTTGGTTATTTAAAGAAACAGAAATGTACTTTCTCACAGTTCTGGAGGCTAGAAGTTCGACATCAGTGTCACTGGGCCAAAATCAAGGTATTGACAGGGCATCTGGATGCTTTAGGGGAGAATTCTTTCCTTGCAAGTTCAGCCTCAGGTAGTCACTGGTGGTTCTTGGCTTGTGCCACATCACTCCAGTCTCTGCCTTTGGGGTCACAGTACCACCGTTTATGTCTGTCTGGAGTTAAATCCCCCCTTGCCTTCCTCTTATAAGGATGCACATTAATCTCCCCATCTCAAGATCCTCAATCACATCTGCAGTCTTTTTTTTTTCCCCATATTGGTAACATTCATAGGTTTCATGTTTTGAGACATGGTATCCTGCAGAGTGCCATTATTCAGCTTTCCACATATGGATATGCCTCAGAGTACTTATTCACCCACTGAAGGACATTTGAGTCATTTCCAGTTTGGGGCAGTTAGAAATATAGCTGCCATAAAATTTGTGTGAGGTCTGTTTTGGGAACATAAGTTTCATATCTCTTGGTTAAATTCCTCTGAGTGACAGTTGCTGGGTCAAATAGTAGTATACGTTCAACATTATAAGAAACTGCCAAACTGTTTCCAAAGTGGTTGCACCATTTTGTATTCCCACTGGCAGTATATGAGAATTCCAATTCCTTTACATCCTTGTCAACACTTGGTATTGTCAGTTTTTCTGATTTTAGCCATTCTGGTAGCTGTTGAGTGGTATTTCCTTATGGTTTTAATTTGTATTTCCCTAACAACAGTAATGTTGAGCATTTTTTTATGCATTGAATTTGTATGTATATATGTATGAAAAGGAACTTTACTGAGTGTCAGGGCTTTGGATCAGATCCATGAGGATGTTGTCCTCCATGATGCTGGACTGTGGGCCTGGCTGGGGGGCTGGGTCTGGGGGACCAGGTCCTGGGGACCCCCATTCAGCAGCATCTGACATGGCAGTGGAGCCAGTGGGGGAAGCTGTGTAGGCCAGGACTGGGTGGGCAGTGGATACAGAAGGGGGGGCCTGTCTAGGGCTGTCCCAGGCCTTGGTGTAGTGGGGGCAGCAATGCAGGTACCCCTGGTGGCTGGAGGTGGTGGAGGAAAGCCTGCAGTGGGGGCATCCTGGTCTTGGGCAGTAGTGGGTTGAAGAGAGGGCTCCACAGTTGGGAATTTGCCCCAGGGTTCTGAGGCTGAAGGATACCTCCAGGAGGGTGTGAGCTAGGACCTGCTTTAAGAGGACCTTGAGCAGTGCCTATGGGTGGCCTGGCCAGCACCCTGAGGCTGGGGCTGTCCCATGACTGTAGAGGCCCCTAAAGTGCCCTGAGGCTCAGGCTATGGTGAGCAGAGCTGGGGGAGATTCTGTGAGGGCCTTGCCTGGTCCTTAAGAATGGGACCCAGCATGAGGGGTGCCTGCTGTGCCCCATCCCACACTGTTGCTGCAGCTTCTGCTGCCGAACCTATTTGTGGTTGGTGATGACCCACTAGATACTGTTGATGAAGCCATTCTAGTCATAGGGGATGAGAAACAAGAAGACGAGTACAGGAGCATAAGTAGGTGCACATTTCAGGGAACGATGTAGGGGAAGTGCATGCATCCCATGAAGCTGTTGCCCACAGTGCAGTAGAATCCTTTGAGGGACTCCAGGTCCTTGTTGGTGAAGTGGAACTAGACAATCCTTGAATTCTAGAACAAAGGGACCAGTTTAGTTAGCACCTGCTTGAGGATGAGCTGCATGATCAGCTACCAGGACAGGGACTCAGATATGGTGCCCACCTATCAGGGCTCTACAGAAAGGGCTCAGAAAAGGAAGAGTGGCCTCTGCCAGCACTTCTGTCTTGGAGAAAGCTGCCCCTCCAGCTATTGCCTTGATGCCAGACAGTTCAGTTCCTCCCCGTATGCCCCTGGTGCCTTTTGAGCTCCTGCGCCAGCACTGGAGCTCAGAGGGAATGAGTCCAATTAAGTCTGTGTGTAGGCCCTTTAAGAAGAACCATCTGGGACTCCAGCAGTCCCCTGTCTCACTAGGCCTCAGTCCCCACTGGTTTTCACAGCCAGAAGTTATGGGGACCTCTCTTCCTGGCACTGGAGCCCTAGGCTGGGGACCCTGCTCCTCAGGGGGAACTTCTGTACCCGATATTCTTCTCAATTTTTATCTGCCACATGTGGGTGTGGGAGTAGCCTGTTCCACATCTCCACCCCTCCTACCAGTCTCAGTGTGGCTTCTTCTTTAAATCCCTAGTTGTAGGACTTCTATTTAGCTAGACTTCAGGTGGTTCTGAATGATGGTTGTTTCATAGTTCAGTTGTAATTGTGATGTGGTTGTGGGAGGATTTGGGCACTGTGTTTTCTTATGCTGCCATCTTGACCAGAAGTCCCTCCCCATGTTCTTGCAAGAGGAGTGCCTGCCTATTCTTCTCTGCCCCCTTTCTGATGACTCTCCTGTGTTTCCTGCATAAACCCTCCCATCCTGAATAAAAGCCTCTTAGTTTCCACTAAAGTCTTATGTCATACTTGGGAAGCAATTTTGAACTGGCTGAGTGCTTGTTGACAAGAATTTCTTGAAACTGTTTTGTTCTTTGCATGTAAACCACATGATAGGGCCTTTCCTGAGTGGCTCTGAGCTGCCTCTGAATTCTTAAACTATCCAAAATGTCTGTCTGGGTCAGAGCTGCCCTTCTCAGAGTCTGTGCTGTCCTTTTATGCTCACCAAAACACAGCTGTTTTTCTGCAGGCCGGTTTTCACAAAGCAAACTGTGTACTGCTGCAGTGTTGTCAGTTTTGTTTTCAGTATTAAAAAAATTGGCAATATTGAATGTTGCCAACAGAAGAGACTCGCTTATTTTGGAGATTTTCAATGCAAATGGAAATTTTGTAGCTATCCAGGAGGCAATCAATTAAATAATTTTTGTGTGAAAATAAAAACTTAGATTCTCTCCTCTTTCTCCCTTCTTTCCCCTCTCTAAAAGTGAAATAAATAAAATATTAAAAAAAGAATTTAGATCAATGCCTTTTCATATACTCAACATGCTATCTGATCAAGAAATCAAATATAATCCACATAACTTCCCTCCTTTTCCCTTATGGTTACTTCTCCCAAAGGCCCTCCTGATTTCTAGCACCTGTCAACCAATGCTTCTTGGCACCAATTCAATGCCAAAGGCAATCCCCACTTTGGGGTGCCTGTGAAGAACAAAATTATTCAGTGCAAAACAGCTCAATTGCAATACAGCACAACTATGAAAACAGCACGGCTGCAAGGCAGACCTGGGGCCTTGCCCCCTTAGCTAGAAAGCTCTACTCTGCTTTTTGCTAGTCTGTTTTGTGCTGCCCTAGTCTGCTCTGCTGTGCTTTGGTCAGCTTTGTTCTGTGCTAGTCTGCTCTGGCCCACACATGGCCTGCTCTGGTGAGACAGCTTCAGTGTTTCAGCTCAGCCAGGCATAGCAGCCTCTAGTATCCAGGGGAAAGGGAAAGAAAGTACACTGAGACCTAGAGAGGGGCTGGGTTATATAGATAGAAGCCCCCTCCCCAATCTCTGATTGGTCTGTCTTCATGTAAGTGAGGACTCCAAACTGTCGCACTTTGATCCAAAGGGCACTGTCCTGATGGGTCAGAATAGAGCCTCTCTGGTTGATTGGAGCTGTGTAGCTCTGATTGAATGAGGAAAGCCTCAGTTCTATCGATTGAAATAGGATTCCAGAATCTCTTCTATAAGGGCTGGCTCAGTTGGCAGACACAGTGGAGGCAGGCGGTGTAGTGCAGAGGCAGGTGCGTTCCTGGCTTCTCCCTGAAGTGCAGTTTGTATAAGAGGCCTCTGTGTAGAAAGAGCAGCTAGGCTCAGTCTCTCTCTCTCTCTCTCTCTCTCAATTGGAACCCAGTTAGCCACCAGGAGTTCTTTATTAGTGAATGTCTTCTTTCTCAAGGTTCACACACTGTAGATCAATTTTGCTTATCTTTGACCTTCTCTTTAATGGAATTATTCAGGATGCTCTCTTTGTGTCTGGCTTTTCTTTCCTTTTTTTTTGTTTTCTTAAAATATTTTTTGATTATACTATTATAGTTGTCCCATTTTTTCCTCCTTTATTCCCCTCCACCCTGCACTCCCCTCCCATCCACATTCCCCTACCTTAGTTTATGTCCATGGGTCATACATATAAGTTCTTTGGCTTCTCCGTTCCCCATACTATTCTTAACCTCCCCCTATCTATTTTATACCTACCATTTATGCTTCTTATTCCCTGTACCTTTACCCCCATTCTCCTCCCTCCCCTCCCCACTGGTAATGCTCCATGTGATCTCCATTTCTGTGATTCTGTGTCTGCCATAGTTGTGTGCTTGGTTTGTTTTTTGTTTTTTAGATTCAGTTGTTGGTAGTTGTGAGTTAGTTGTCATTTTACTGTTCACAGTTTTGATCTTCTATTTCTTAGATAAGTCCCTTTAACATTTCATATAATACAGGCTTGGTGAGGATGAACTCCTTTAACTTGACCTTATCTGGGAAGCACTTTATCTGCCCTTCCATTGTAAATGATAGCTTTGCTGGATAGAGTAATCCTGTAGGTCCTTGACTTTCATGACTTTGAATACTTCTTTCCAGCCCCTTCTTGACTGCAAGGTTTCATTGGAGAAATCAGCTGTTAGTCTTATGGGAACTCCTTTGTAGGTATCTGTCTCCTTTTGTCTTGCTGCTTCTAAGACTCTCTCCTTATCTTTCATCTTGGGTAATGTAAGTATGATGTACCTTGGTGTGTGCTTCTTTGGGTCCAATTTCTTTGGGACTCTCTGAGCTTCCTGGACTCTCTGAAACTCTATTTCCTTTGCAAGATTGGGGAAGTTCTCCTTCATTATATTTTCAAAAAAGTTTTCAATGTCTTGCTCTTCCTTTTCTCCTTCTGGCACCCCTATGATTTGGATGTTGGAACATTTAAAGATGTCCTGGAGATTCCTAAGCCTCTGCTCATTTTTTTTTGAATTCTTGTTTCTTCATTCAGTTCTGGTTGAATGTTTGTTTCTTTCTTCTGGTCCACATCATTGATTTGAGTCCCAGTTTCCTTCCCTTCACTATTGGTTCCCTATACATTTCTCTTCGTTTCACTTTGCATAGATAGCCTTCACCTTTTCCTCTATTTTGCGACCATACTCAACCATTTCTGTGAGCATCCTGATTACCAGTGTTTTGAACTATGCATGTGATAGGCTGGCTGTCTCTTCATCGCTTAGTTCTATTTTTGGAGCTTTGATCTGTTCTTTCATTTGAGCCTTTTTTTTTTTTTTTTGCCTCAGCGTGCCAGCATGAATTTAATATGGAGGAGCCCAGGATGGAAAAGGACGTGGTAAATGATTGGATCAGAGACAGGGCAGAGCCTAGGCCTAAAAGGTTTGTTCCCCACCACCTGCCAGCTTTTTTGAGACACAATTGACACATGACATTGTATTAGTTTCAGGTGTGCCCTGTAGTGATCTGATGTCGTGTACATTGTGAAACGATCACCACTCAGTTTAGTTAACATCTATCACCTTATGTAGTTACAGACTTTTCTATTGTGCTGAGAACCTTTAAGATGTACTTTCTTAACAACTTACAAATCTACAGAATGGTATTATTAACTATAATCACCATGCTGTATGTTACACCCCCATAATTTATTTATCTTATAACTGGACATTTGTACTTTTTAACCACCTTCACCGACTCATACCCCTCTCCACCCCTGCTCTTCCCTGCAGCCACTTTGATCTGTTCTTTCATTAGGGCCATATTTTTTTTGTCTTGGTGCAGCTGTTACTTTGTGAGGGGCGGAGCCTTAGGTATTCACCCAGACAGGGCAACCTACAACATTGCTTTTGTGGCACTGTATGTGTGGGAGGGGCCGAGAAGGAACAATGCCACTTGCTTGGTTCACCACCCACTTTCAGTCACTTCCACCACTACCCCCAAGCAAATTGGGTCCTTCTGGTGCTGATTCTTGAGTGAGAATGTTTGTGCATGTTCTAGGACCCTGTGGGTCTCTCCAACAAACTTTCCTGTGAGGGTGGGAGTTTCTCCAGCTGCCACAACCCCCCACCCCACAATTCTTATTGCCAGAGGTTTTGAGGCTTTATTTCCCTGCACTGGAACCCTGGGTTTAGCAGTCTGTCTCGCTCCCCAGTTTTTCCTCCAGTTTTCTCTGCATGCAAATGTGGTACCACCAGCTCCTTCAGCTGCCATCTCTCTGCACATCCTCTCTGACCAGGCTGCCCCTCTCTGCCTCTCCTACCAGTCTGAATGAATGTATCTTCTTTAACTCCTTGGTTGTCAGACTTCTATACAGTTCAATTTTCTGGCAGTTCTGGTTGTTTTTTATTTTTAAATTGGCGGTTGTCCTTCTTTTGGTTGTGCAAGGAGGCAAAGTGTGTTTACCTATGCCTCCATCTTGCCTGGAAGTCTTCTTTTCTTTTTTATTGTGGTAAAAATGTACATAAAAGGTAAAAGTTACCATTTTACATAAATGGTTCAGTAGCACTGAGTAAATTCTAATGTTGTGTAAACATCACCACTGTCCATTTGTCGAACTTTTTGTCATCCTAAACAGAAGCGTTGTACCCCTTAAATAATGATTCCCCTTTCTACCTTCTCCACAGCCCCTAATAATCACTGATCTACTTTCTGTGTCTATAAATTTCCTATCCTAGGTACCTCATATAAGTACCCTTTGGAATTTTTTCCCTTTGGGGAAAATTGCTTATAATGAATATGCAACCTTTTGCATCTGGCTTCTTCTGCTTAGTGTAATGTTTTCAAGCTTCATCCACATTGTAACATTGGAACTTCTTTCCTTTTTTTTAAACCTATTTTTTAACTGTGGTAAAAAGCACATAATATAAAATTTACCCTTTTGATCATTTTTAGTGTATAGTTCAGTAGGTTTTCAAAAAGATATCTTCCATGTCTCTACTTAACTTTTGGACATATTTAGTACAGTTGTAATGAGCAGTTTTGAAGTGTGTGGTCAGACAATAAGTCATATCAGTAATGTGGCTGAGACATTCGTTGCTCAGGACAGCATCTCCTGTCAAGTGGGACTGTCTTCCACCCCAGGACTTCAAGCCTGGGTGACTGGGGAGATGACAGACCCTTGGGAGGGAGTAGGCTGGTTTTGAAAAGACAGAGGAATTGGGTTTTAGACAAGATGAATGAGGATTAGTTACTTTGGAAAAAATGAGCTCACAGGGCAGTGAAATTATCTGTGGGATGCTGTAATGGTGGATCCATGTCAGTATGCATCTGTCCATACCCACAGAATGTACACCACAAAGGGTGAACCCTCATGTCAGCTGTAGACTTCGGGTGACAATGTGTGGGTGTAGGGTCCTCACTTGTAACAAATGTGCCGCCCTCATGGGGGATGTTGATGATGTGTATGTGTGAGGTCTGAGGGACATGGGAAATCTCTATATCTCAGTCCCCTCAATATTGCTATGGACCTGAAACTGCTCTAAAAACAGCCTATTAAAAAAAGAAAGTAAAATCACATATTAGGGTGATTTTATGGTTTTAGGAATGGTTTTCTTTTTCACCTTTGGAAAGCCCGTCTTCTTTTGCAGTAACTGTGTGTGTACATGCACCATATGCATATTTGGTTCTGGGTGATAACCGTGGTGATGTTTGTACATCTGAGTCTTTCATCCCGCATGGCAGCCCTAACCCAGTTCGTCTATTCTGTACAGCTGTATGGATCTCACACAAACTCCCAGGGCCTTTGGGGCAAAATGAGGAGCTAATGAGAACTTTCTGAACATTTAGGAGAGAGCAGTAGATCCTTAGCTGTTTGTTTAGCCCTGGTGATCTTCAGTATGTATAACCTGGATGCTAGAACCTTCTGCTCAAGGGAGGGACTCTCTGCCTAGCCCCCAGTGTGTATCAGGCTGGGCCCCAGTGTAACAGGGTGACGTCTTTCCTCTGGTGGCGGGCGTAGCGAACCCAGTGGGGGGTCCTTTCCGTAACAGTATATCATACACCCCCCTTGGTTCTGTTCTGTAACAGTTTTTGGTGTCCTCGGTGGGCTAATAATTACCCATGGCAGACTGACTCCCTCAGTGTGAGAGAGTGAGACTTCAGAATTTTCTCAATCTCTGAGAATTTCTCTGCACTCATCCTGAGGGTGTCAGCTTCCTAGTTATGCCAGAAAGGTGAAAAGGTAAAGAAACAGGGAGGGAGCAGAGATATGAAAGTGTTTTGGTTGAAAACTTGGTTTCTGAGTACTCTTTCGGAATGATGGAGTTGGAATTGTGGGCAATAGCTGGGGAAGTACCTAGTAGTTATGCCATCTGTATCCTTCTTGCTCTGAATTTTTGCATGCTTTGTTGGAACAGTATGAGTAGTTCTGAGCTGGTTCCTAAGTGGAGCTCACTGGGTAGAATTCTAAGGGATTGGGAGAGCTACAGTTCTAAGTTGATGAACAAGAATCCCTTGTGTAAGCAGTTATTGATTTATTATTGTAACATGGTGTGGCCCACTTATGTTTCGAGTGATGAGCTGAGATGGCCCGTGAATGGTTCCTTGAGTTACTGCATCATTATAAGATTGAAACAGCACTGTTGGCAGTTCTAACTCTCGGAAGAACTCCACTATCTTAATGCATTTATAATATTTCACAATAGCCTTATGCCAGAGACAGAGAAGTATGCAAAGATCCAGAAGGGAAAAGTGGTCTCAGGACCCCTCCCTGACAGTAGACACAGGAGGAAAGGGATAATGAGGAAATAAACCTCATTAATGCTCTGAACCCAGGGAATGGGCACTCTCAGGCAGAGGGAACCTCTGTTGTGCTGCTACCTTCTCGGGAGCTGGGGCCCCACACAGCTCCCTCCACGCTGCAGGTAGGAGAGGTCTCCACCACGTGTTGACACCCTCTGAGGGTCTGCACACCCCACCACCTCCTGAGGTAGGAGGGGCCTTCACAGGGCCCCTGCCATCACAGGTGGGCGGGGCCTGTGCTTTGCCTCCTCTGGGGACAGAGGCCTCAGCGCCCCACCCCCTGTGGGTGGGGGGTGTCTCTGTGGTGCCCCTGCCTTTCCAGTTGAGAGGGGCCTGCAGGGCTTCAGTCCTTCTGCAGATGGGAGGGGCCTCCGTGGGGCTGCCACCCTCACAGGTGGTGAAGGTTTCTACACCTCCAGCCTCACAGGTGATAAGAACTGCCACTGCCGTGGTACCTCCCCCTCCACAGGTGGGAGTCACCTCAGTACTGTCTCCTCCTGTAACTGCCCCTGAAGTGGGAACTGTAAAGCCAACTGCTTCATCTCCACCTGCTGAGAAATGTGTCTCCCCACCCCCAACTCGCCAGGGCACCTGCTATAACTAACTGGGAATGGGGGGCGCTCCAAAGTTTTAGCCAGCCAATACTTTTTGAGGTAATACCCAATAGGTGGAATAAATGAAGAGGCTAGTCCACTGGCTACTATTGGGCCCATACTCTGATCTCCACTTCAGACTTACTATACTGGAGGAATTCCAACCCTGCATATAGGAATGATCCTCAGAAGATGGCAGATCTTATTGCCTCTATTTTTGCTAATCACCACCCAAACTGGGCAGATGTATAGGCCCTCCTGAACATTTTGCTAACAGCAGATGAAAGACGGTTGGTTCTAAATGGGGCTGATCAGGAGGTCCAGTGTCTCCGCAATAAGGACACCGAGGGGATACTTGACCCAGTGGAGGCAATTCCTTGGGTGGAACCTAAGTGGGACCCGAGTAGCAGAGGTGGCTTAGCCTCTTTGAAACACTACAAAAGGTGCATATCAGAAGGGCTTAGGAAAGGAGTGCCCAAGCAGAGGAGTCTGAACTTGATACAGACTCTCCAGCAGAAGCCAGATGAGGATCCTTCTGAATTTCCAGAAAGGATCTATCAGGCTTATAGGAAATACACTAACATTGATCCAGAGGCACCAGAGAATGTGAGGATGGTAAACATGACTTTTATTGGGTAGAGTGCCGCGGATATCAGGAACAAACTTCAGCGTGTAGATGGAGTACTGGGAATGAGCCCCTCCCAGCTGGTGGACATAGCATTTAAAGTCTACAATGCCTGGGAAGCAGGGAAGGCAAAATGGTCCATAGTGTTTTTGGAGTTAGCCCAGGAAAACCAAAAAAGCAGGACCCTAGGCCAGAGAAAGGAAACTCATCAGGTGCCCGCCACTGTGCCGGTGGCAAAAGGGGCCCTACGGAGAAGAAGAAAGGTGCACTAGGCATTAATCGATGTGCCCATTGCAAGGAGGACGGGCACTGGAGGAATGAGTGCCCACATCGCAAAAGGGAAAGTAAGAGTAAGAATCCAGGCTGAGTGATGTTAAAGCAGGAAATGGAGGATGACAATGAATGAGGAGGCCCAGGGGCTCCATTGGACATCTCCTGACCTATCACCATTTCCCCACAGGAGCCGCGGGTATAGTTGCCTGGGGGGAACAAGCCAATTGACTTCCTTGTAGATACAGGAGCCACATACTCAGTGTTGAACACAAAGTTGACTGGAAAAAGCTCAAATGAAATAACAGTTACTGGTGTGTCTGGCCAGGTACAAAAACAGATATTCCTGCAACCTCTGGAATGCCAGCTTGGGAGTCAAAACCTTACACATATGTATATGCCTGATTGTCCCATTCCATTGTTGGGCCGAGATTTGCTGTGTAAACTGCGTGCACAAATAACCTTTTCCCCCGAGTGACAGCAGCTGTGCGTGAAGTCCCGCTGGAAAATGCCCTGTGGCTGCAGGCTTCTCTGACCTGTCCTGGAGGCCCTGGAGGTGAGCCCTTCCCACCCGAGATCTGCAAGCAGGTCGATCGAACTGTTTGGGCTGATGGAACTCCAGGTAAAGCAGTTAACATGCAACTCATAAAGATACATCTAAAAGGCCTGGCTGGCGTAGCTCAGTGGATTGAGTGCGGGCTGCGAACCAAAGCATCACAGGTTCGATTCCCAGTCAGGGCACATGCCTGGGTTGCAGGCCACGACCCTCAGCAACCACACATTGATGTTTCTCTCTCTCTTTCTCCCTCCCTTCCCTCTCTAAAAATAAATAAATAAAATCTTAAAAAAAAGATACATCTAAAAGAAGGGGTGTGGGTCCCACAAAAGAAACAGTATCCCCTCAAAAAGGAGGCTTTAGAGGGGATCTAGCCAGTGTTGCAGAAGTTTTTGAAATCAGGATTAATTCAGCCTTGCCAGTCACCATACAACAGTCCCATTTTGCCAGTCAAAAAGCCACACTCGGATGAGTATCAGTTTGTACAGGGTCTCAGGGCTGTCACTGACATTGTCCAGGACATTTACTTACTGTGCCTAACCCTTACACCCTGTTGACTATGGTGCCTGGGGATGGCAAATGGTTTTCAGTCCTGGACTTAAGGGATGGTTTTTTCTGCATCCCGATAGATGAACAGGCTCAGCAACTGTTTGCCTTTGAGTGGCAGAACCCACAGACTAAAGCCACGCTCCAATACTGCTGGACTATGCTGCCACGAGGATTTAAAAACTCCCGACAATATTCAGGGAGGTGCCAGCAGAAGACTTAAGGGATGTTCAGTTGAGATGGGGAGTTCTTTTGCAGTATGTGGATGACCTGTTAATAGCCAGCAGCAACTAGGACTGTTTGCACAACACCGTCACGGTTCTAAATCATTTGGCAAAGAAAGGATATAAAGTGTCACGTCATAAGGCCCAAATTTGCAAACAGGAAGTGGCATATCTGGGATTTCAACTGAAACAGGGTACCAAGAGTCTGATGGCAGACAGAAAGCAAGCCATTGCTACGCTAAAAATCCCAGAAAATCGAAGGCAGCTTTGTGGGTTCTTAGGAATTACAGGGTTTTGTCGGATTTGGATTCCAAACTTTGGACTCATAGCAAAGCCACTGTATAATGCCCTGAAAGGACTGGACTCTGAACCCCTAGAGTGGACAGGGGATTGTCAGGTGGCATTTGATACTTTGAAGGAGAAGCTGGCTTTGGCCCCTGCGTTAGGACTGCTGGACTTACAGAAGCCTCTCAAATTGTATATCCATGAAAGGCAGGGGATAGGACTGGGGGTGCTAACCCAGACCCTGGGTAATATCCCCCAACCCACAGCCTATCTCTCAAAGAAGCTGGATCACACAACAAAAGGATGGCCACCGTGCCTCCAAGCAGTAGCAGCCACCTGTGACATCTTACAGGAAGCTGAGAAGTTTACCTTGGGACAACCTATTACAGTGTTGGTGCCACATCAGGTTCTGACTCTGCTAGAACAGACAGGAGGATATTGGCTGACAGCAGGGCATATGGGGAAATACCAGGCCATTTTGCTAGACAATCCAAATGTTACCTTGCAGACCACCACAACCTTGAACCCAGCCACCCTACTCCCAGATATGGAGGGGGACTCCACCCTTGAGCATGAATACTTGGAAATAATTGACCAAGTTTGTTCTAGCAGGCCAGATCTGATGGACTAGCTGCTGGCATCTTCAGACTGGGAGCTGTATACAGAGGGGAGCAGCTTCATGGACAATGGCCAGCGACGAGCTGGGTATGTGGTGGCCACTGCAGACAAGGTAATAGAAGCTGAAGCCCTTATGCCAGAAACCTCAGCACAAAAGGCTAAACTAATAGCCCTCACTAGAGCGTTACTGCTGTTTTGAGGAAAGAAAGTTAACATATATACCGATTCCAGGTATGCCTTCATGGTAGTCCATGCCCATGGAGCAATATGGAAAGAGAGAGGACTTTTAACCTCGGGGAACAAGGATGTTAAACACTCAAGAGGTGATTTTGCAGTTGCTAGAGGCAGTGAATGTACTGGACCGGGTTGCTATAATGCACTGCCCAGGACACCAGAGGGATGGTTCCCAAGCCAGTCAGGGAAACCAAGCTGCTGACAAAGCAGCAACACAGGCAGCCAAGGTGTTGCCACAACTAGCAGCTCTGGTTCCCCATCTGGACTTGTCAGAGTTTAAACCTCATTACACAGAACAGGATGAGGAGTGGGCCCGTGAATGGGGATTCACTAACATTGATCCCAATTCTATGTGGAGGGTCAACATCCATGGTATGATTTTACTCCCTGAGGCTCTACTGTATCCCGTCCTCAAGCACCTACATGAAGGGACCCACTATGGAAGGGATGCTCTAATGGATTTCATTAGATCACATCTGAAAGGCCTTTATTTGCAAACGACTGTCCACAGGATCAGCCACGCCTGTCAGATTTGTGCCCAAAACAATCCTAAGACAGAGTGTGTTCCCGCAGAAAAGTGAGTACAATACAAAGGGATGTGCCCCTTCAAGGACTGGTAGGGGAATTCACACAAATGCCTAAAACAAAGGGAAATTTCAGATTCTTGTTGGCCTTCATGAATACTTTTTCTGGGTGAGTAGAAGCATACCCCACCAGGACTGAAAAGGCAACTGAGGTGGCAAAACTGTTGCTTAAAGAAATAATTCCCAGGTTTGGACTTCCCCAGAGCATTCAAAGTGACAATGGACCATCGTTCACTTCAGAAATCTCCCAGAAGGTTGGTCAGGCATTGCAGATATAAGAGAAATTGCATGCATCTTGGAGACTCAGTCCACAGGAAAGACTGAGAAAATGAATCACACCGTAAAGAAGACTTTGGCAAAAATATGCCAGGAAACACATTTAAAAAGGGACCAGGCACTCCCCATTGCTTGCCTCCGAATCAGAGTGGCACCCAGAAGTGGGCTTAAACTGAGCCTTTTCTAAATAGTTTACGGAAACCCCTCCTAATTTCTGTTTTAGGTACACCCCCTCTGGATTTGGAGCACGAGGCAGGAATTAAGCAATATGTACAGCATTTAGGGCAGACACTAACCATTTTGCACAAGTTTACTCATTGCAGGTCTGTTTACCCCTCTGACAAGCCCCTGCACCCGTTCCAGCCAGGGGACCAGGTCCTACTAAAGACCTGGAAGAGCCAAGGCCCTGAACAGCAGCTGTCTGAACAATGGACTGGTCCCTATGATGTCCTGTTGACAACGCATTCCTCCCTGAAGCTGACGGGAATTAAGCCCTGGATTCACCACACATGGGTAAAACGGGCACCACCGAAGGGAGACGAAGACCCTACTGCTGCAGCTGAGGCAGAAAGGGAAACTTGGACCTGCAGTCCGGAGGAAGGTTGAAATTCCTCTTCCGGAAAGAGACGACGATTCCCAGTACAGGGTGACAGTGTTTGTTATTTCATGCAGGTGTTTATAAAGCTAGGGACCTTTAGCTGCCAAGTACTGAGTTGAATATGGTCCTTCCAAGTGTGGTAAAGGAACAGGGATTAAAGGTGAATTATAGTTAAATCTGGATGAGTAAAATATGTATACATGTGAAAGTTTTAAGCCTGGAGGAAAGGAAATCTCAATGACTTGTTTTCTGGTTTTATGGAAATGTGGTTTCAAATTGGTTCTGTTTCTGATCAGAAATCCTCTGTACCTGAAGACCTGTTTAAGGTCACCTGAAGACCTAAGAAAGGTCGCCTGGAAGACATAGTGAGGTTGCCTGTAACCAGTCGGGGAGAATGCCTTTGCCACCCAGGACCCAGGGAGGGTCATTCAGGACTGACGAGTGCTTCAGCCTGAGGCAAAGGAGCGTGTCCCTGCCAAGAGACCGGGCCTGGAAGAACGTGTCTCCGCAGAGGCACCAGTGGGTGCACTGGTGCAAGAGAATGCCTCTACCTGTGGACTGTTCTGTTTTGCTCTGTATCTGCTCTGAAAAGGAAATTGAGGACTCCAGGGCAGGTTAAAGCTTCACACTCTGTAGGAAAGTGAACAAAGGAAAATGTAACATATGTAAATGAAAAAGGTATATGAAAGGATAGCAGAAGGAAAAAGATTTTTCTTCATATTTTGTATTTTTCTCCATATCTGATCCCTCCAGAATTTGGCATTCTGAAAGAGCGAGTGATGACATAGGTTTCTTTGCACTAATCCATTAAGACCAGTCATTAATGGTGGTTTTGTTAACTGAGACTTTGACTGGAATGTCACGCCTGAAGGAGGCATGTCTGGGTTCTGGTCGGCACCAGAAAGCCCTGAGGGATGGGATTGACTTGCAAAGCTAGTGAAAGCCCATGAAAAAAAAAAAAGCCTGGTACTTGGGTTGGTTTTGCGGTTCATGGCAGTCTTTCCAGGGAAGGAACGAAGGTTGCTTTTCAGAAGGGTGGCCAAAAAAGGAATCTGTAGGCATAATGGAAGCCTCAAGGATTTGAGTGAAACAACTGGTACAGGCAAGCCAGATGGCAGGTGTGTGGCTCTGCTTCTGTGCCCCGAAGGGCAGACTGAGAAGTCCATCTAAAGGTTCCCTGTGTGAGTTCTAGTAAAGCAGGATCAAAGATCATAAGTGATCCAGGCTGCTCTTGGTGTGTTTATGCAAATGAACGGTCAAAATTAAAAGCTGGACTCACTGTAGTCCCTTTAATAAGGATGAGGGTGATCTTAAGGAGAAAAATCGTGGTTCAAGGAAAATCACAATGCTCAGTATTGGACATCAGAATGATGCAGCTAACTGTCTTGAAAGTTTGTTTTCATTTGAAAGTTGACACTGGGTTTATAATATCACCAAAGATGTACAATCTATAGGTGCAAAGGACCTGTCAAATTGCCATTGTTAAATGTCATTGCAGAAAGGATCTTGCAACTGAATATCTTCCCCAAAAAACAGTCTCACAGGTACAGAGACTGGTTTGGGGATTGGTGTATGAATTAACCTGTGTGTTCTTCTGTTTTCACAGGGCATATGCCTATGACCTCATTACCTGAGTGACTGGTTGCAACATAGGCCTCGCTTAAGGAGCCCATCTTCATCATCGCCCCCTGAGACTCAACGGTTTAGCTGAACTAAGTGGTTGGGTTGGTGAAGGGTTCAGGTGGTCTGTGGGCTTCACTTTAGAACTGATTTTCCTTTTCTGTCCTGATGGCTTGGGCAGAAAGGGCCCAGAAATCTGAAATGAGGGAAATCCTAATGTATTCCCTTCAGCCCGGGTAAAATACAGTGGGCCACAGGGTTTTTGACAGTTATAGCCTGCCTTGCACACCTTCCTCCAGATAAGCCATTCTTTACCTATGTCCCTGCCTTCATCATTTAGTGCTTATGATTTAATTGTGCTTCCAACTCTTTCCAAATCTGTCACCTCCAGAATATGACTAGGATGCCAGCTGTCCAGTAATGCCAGCCTTTGGACACCAAGCCTGTGACTTCCTGGTGACAGCCAGCTGACCGGGATTCTGTAAGATCCTTCCCCTTACAGGAAGGACTCCCTCCATGCTGCCCCCCCACCTTCAGGGCACCCCTGACCCACGGGTAGGTAGGACGACGTCCATGTCCAGCCAGAAGTAGTTACAAGAAGATGAGATCTTCGTCCATTGTCCTTTATATAATTATAAAGGGGTTGTATATCTGAAAGGAGGTATTGTAACAGGGTGCAGCCAAGAGGGGAGCCCAAAATAGGGATTTGGAATGGGGTCCAGGACTCAAGGTGTCCAGGAAATATTAGAAAAATACATAGCGTGTCCTCCCCCCACCCCCCACCCCTACAGGTGTGAGTTGGGGTAAGGGACACATGGAGCAGGACCATGCAGAGCTATTTTGTACAGCAACAGGTTTGCAGCCAACCTCTGGCATGGTCATTTAACATCTCCTAACCTTTAACTGGTGTCATAGATATGTGGTGGCCATGCTTTGAGCCAGGGGGATGGGAATGACTTCCACCCAAGATGTTACTAGGGGGCAGCTCCCCCTGGTTACAGTGTCTACATGAGAGCTTGGAGAAGATTGGCTCCATGCCATGGGGCCACACCTGCCCAGACTTACGATGGCAGCCCAGTAAAGCTGGAAGAATACAGGAATGCTGGCAGGTATAACTGATGGTAGGAAGAGTCAGAAATGGGGCTGCAGAGGAAATTTGGCTTGGAGATTTAAACCCAGATGCTGCAGACTTGCAGGAGGGAGAACCATGTAGCTTTGGCAGAGTGGGGACCCCACAGTTTTGGCGATAGTGAGGACGACATGGCTTTGGGGTGCTCCCTTTTACCACATGGCTTTGGGAGCAGGAGAGACTTTGCCTGGAAGAAAAGGGGTGAAAGGACTCTTGCTGGTGGGCCATGAGAAGGTGCCACACAACTTTGTATTAACTGGAGATTATGGCAGTGGCACAGCTGATGGTGCCGGGAGCCTGAATCGTGGATGCCCACTTCTTTTCCTGAGATACGGTACCCCAGATTAGGGCAGAGGGAGAAGGAAGGACTGTGTACACCTGTGGGTATTCTAAAGGACTTTAGTCTGTATAGCTTTAAATAAATATTTCCTTTCCTTTTCACACATCTCTGGCAATGAGAGACATCTTTCTTCTGGCGGTGGTGATAGAGTACCCAGTGCGGGGTCCTTTCGGTAATAATATATTATACCCCTCCTTGGGTCTGTTCTGTAACACCAGAACTCTGTTGCAGGTCAGGGTGCTGGTTTGGTCCTGTAATATTCCAGGAGAGGTCAGCAACTCACAGTGCTTTCTGCTTCCACTGCAAGACTTCCAGGTGACATCCATCTGGGGGCCAAGGTGGCAATTCTGAAGGAGTCAGAGAGTCTGAGGTGAGATGCTGGGTCTTGTTCCTGCCGAGGCTGGAAATATGAGCCCTGTATCCTTTTCTGATGGCTGCTGGGTGCCGGGTGCACCTCGTTAGATTAGAAGAACCCAGTTAGGGTGACACTCCCCTCCGCCCCTGGAAGGTGCCATCTTGGACTGAAGTTCAAAGAGAATTCCATCTTTGTTCTGACTGTATTAAGCACCCAGACACAACTATTTTATTTTTTAAGATTTTATTTATTTATTTTTAGACAGAGGGGAGGGGAGGGAGAAAAACATCAATGTGTGGTTGCCTCAAATGCATCCCGTACTGGGGACCTGGCCTGCATCCAGCCATGTGCCCTGACTGAGAATCGAACTGGCAACCCTTTGGTTCACAGGCTGGCATTCAATCCACTGAGCCACACCAGCCAGAGCCCAGACCTGACTATAGATGATGATGATTGGGAGTTGTCATGAGGTAGAAGGACAGGTGGCCTTTCCTTACATAGTGGAAGGGCCTCGCCCC
Source organism: Tonatia bakeri (assembly GCA_004024845.1). Classification (NCBI taxonomy): domain Eukaryota; kingdom Metazoa; phylum Chordata; class Mammalia; order Chiroptera; family Phyllostomidae; genus Tonatia; species Tonatia bakeri. The sequence continues at coordinate 86,498 of PVIA01005070.1, forward strand.
ATATTTCCCTGCCTCACTGCCCCCCTTTCCCCACTCACCCCACCCAGCATGTTCAGATGTGATGTCTGCCAAGCACAGTCTGGGCACTGTCATGGAAAACATCCTGGAAGACACTGCACCACTGAGGCCTGTCCTTCTCCCTCTCTGCTGAGATGGGGGTTTTCCGGAGACCCATGGCTTCTCCCTTTCCAAGCTAAGCCCCCCTCTGTGACCCAGCCACGCCTGGAATTCAACCCCTGGCATGTTTCCCAGGACTCCCTGACAGTGGCCTCAGTGGCCTCAAAGCCTAGTCCAGCCGCTGGATGAAGACAAGCCCATCTCCACAGATTCCTCTTCCTTTTTTATTGCAAATTCATTTGTTAAAAAATAAAGCCTTTGTGCAGAGCTATAGGGATGGCGGGTGCACTGAAGGGCAGATGGATCCCTGCTCAAAGGGTGCAGCAGGGAGTGGGGCAGCAAGGCCATTGTCCCCCAGCTCATCAGAAATGCTAAGTCAGTGGGCGGAGTCGTCAGATCCTTCAGACCGGCCTGAAATTTGCTGTTCTGGAAGGGGCGGGCGCCATTAGCATTTCTCTAGCACCAGGTCTGAGACCCAAGGGGCTGCCTCCAGAAGGCCCCCAGATGCCAGCTGGAGCTGGAAACGGGGCAGTGACCTCCAGGGGGAGGTACAAGTGGGGACATGAGTGTCCCTCCGGGTTCCGGGTTCCGTCTTGCTGGCTGGCTGGTGGCGTTTGGGGTCTTGACAGTTTCCCCTTCATTGTGGGGCACCTCTCTTTTCTACCCTGTGTGCGGTCTTTACCACCCCTCCCCTCTCACCCTCCCCATCCTGTCACCTGGCAGATATTAGACACTGGCTCCTGTCTGCCAGATGAGGGTTGGGCTGAAGAGCATGGAGCTGAATCCTCGTTCCCGCTCTTCCCAGACTTGCTGTGTGAATCCCTCCTGTAACTCACCCTCTCTGAGCTGCATTGCCACCTCGGCACAATGACAAGGTCTCAAATCACTCAGGGTTTCTGAGACTTGTTTCCCTGGAGCTAGCCTCCTTGGGTTCAAATCCCAACTGCAGCCCTGAGCAAGGCACTTGACTGCTCTGTGCCTCTGTTTCTTCATCTGTAGTGTGGGTGGGGAAAACGGGAAGCTTTGGAATGCAGAAGTCCTTGGAGCTCAGCTTCTTAGGATTTCACACTGGGCTCCCACACACGCTTTCAGTCCAAGTGGTAACAAGACTCGGGCAGCTCTGAGCGAAGAGTTGGCTGGAGAGCCCAGCTGAGGAGGGAAACCAGGCCACCTGGGGTCCTATAGGGGTACTCTGGGTGCATCCTACGGGGGGCTAACCTGTAAGGGGGGGCTGGGCAGAAGGGGCAGGGATGTTGTGGCCCCAGCAGGGAAGAGGTGCCTTGGAGGGGCCCTGCCTGATTACCTCCTGCCTGCAGTGCTGCCTTGCGCTGTGTCCTGCTCCATTTAGGATGCATGGTCCCCACTGCACCTGCGTCCCCACCACACTGAGCCATGCTGGGCCTGGTGCAGGCCCCCAGGAGCCCATGGCTCCAGACTCTTGAGAAGGTGTGGCTCAGAGCCTGGAGGGATTGTGGGGTAGGGCTCTGACCGGGCTGCTCGCCAGGTGGACATCCCGGGCAGCTGTCCCACTGCCACATACTGGCCTCATCAGGCTACATCAGACCAAGGACTGGGCTCCCTGGGCTCCCTGTCCCTGTCCAGACAGACCTCCCCTCTCCCTCCTCAGCTTCTTCTCCCTGTCCCCTCTCTTCACCAGGTTTCTCTCCTCTCCTTTTCCCCTCCACTTTCTCTCCTCACTCCTCCTCCCCCACCTCTGCTTCCCTTCCCTTCTACCCCCTCTCCTCTTCTTTTCCTGTTCCTTCCCTGCTCCCCTTTCCCAGTCCCCCCTCCCCACTGCTGTCCATAGCTGCCTGTCAGTGGAAGTGCTTGGTAGACAGTGCCTGTGTGTGTATGGGTAAGAGACCATCACTGTCAACATTAGCTGCTGCGAGGCAGAGTCCTGACGTCTGAAGGCCCATGCAGGACTGTGCTGACTGGTGTTTTCATTTCCATACTGAAGTTTTGTTGTTATGCCTCTCGGGGTTATTGTTTGCTGGGCTTTCTTGCTTCCCTGCCCTTCCACCTCTGTCAGCCTTTGCTTGGGCTGCCGTTGCTATGGTCCAGGTGGGGAGCCTCCAGACCCCCAGCCCTGGCTCTCACTGAGGGTTTCAGGGGCACGAGCTGAGTTCCGTCCCAGCCAGGATTTGGCCTGAGCCCAGTCTCCTTCCCCCAAGGTCCGGCAGCCAGGCCTGGCCTCCGGCCTGACCCGCGTCCAGGGCTTCCTGGCCATGGTACTATGAGAGGCCCTACCCAGAGATGGACTCCAGGCCCGTCGCTGAGAAGGCAAGTGCTGTGCAGCTGCGGACTCTGTCCTTGCTCACCCTGCTGCGCGAGGTGGCCTGGTTCACGAGATGACCAGCTCAGCCTCGGCTCTGTGGTTGGTCTCATGGACCCCGTGTGGGGCACTTGCTTTGTCATTTTAAAACTCAGGATGATTCCCAGAGCTAATCACTGGGCCTGTGCAGGATGCAGGGAGGCCAAGCACAAGGAGAAACCAGGGGAATGGGAGAGAAAGGAAACCAAGAACTGTGTTATTTGTGTCACAGAAGATTTTCTAGAGGAGTCAGAAGGGGGCACATATTTTTTTAAAAAATCTCGCTGGCGCCCTGGCTGGTATAGCTCAGTGGATTGAGCGCGGGCTGCGAACCAGGCATCGCAGGTTCGATTCCCAGTCAGGGCACATGCCTGGGTTGCAGGTCATGGCCCCCAGCAACCGCACACTGATGTTTCTCTCTCTCTCTCTCCCTCCCTTCCCTCTCTAAAACTAAATAAATAAAATTAAAAAAAAATCTCGCTGGCAATATTCAGTCTTCATTCTGTCTCAACAGAGGTGTGTGGTGGACACTCAAACTGAAGTTAGATTTTATTCTTCTTACAGAGTAGTACTGAAATGAATGGCCTAGAGAGAACCAGTGTTCGGGGATGAACAAACATGGCAGGGACAGTAGCAATGAAATGGAGACTGCAGGGCCCTCTGCCTCTGGGCTGAGCTGGAAAGTCTTGAATTTTTTTTTTCCTGTGGCACATTCAGGTTGAATGCAAGAACTATTTTTGTGACTAGTTTTTGATGTCCTAAGGGAACTGACCATTGTAATTTTTGTACCAGTGATTGAGGAAGTTTAGTGCTTTTATGCTTAATTACTTACATCTAAGAAACAGGAAAGCTTAAGAAACTATGTGAGCTTAAAACTAGTCAAGAACCAAAGGTCTGTATTGATAAATGCAACTATTCTAAAAAGTTTAAAGTGATACAGTATATTGTTACGTACATAAAATTTGTTAATGCTGTCTCATTCTGTACATATGTGTTACATTTGTATGTTTCTGAAAAGATTTTATTTATTTTTAGAGAGAGGGAAAGGAGGGAGAAAGAGAGGGAGGGAAACATGTGCAAGAGAAACATTGACTGGTGACCTGGCCCACAACCCAAGCATGTGCCCTAACTGGGAATCGAACCTGCAACCTTCCATTACGCAGTCTGGCCTCAGTCCACTGAACCACACCAGCCAGGGCTATATTTCTACATTTTTAATACTCCTTAACCAGCTTATGCATTAGGTTTAATTGTGACAAATTTGTGCTGTCTTAGCATATGTGAGACACTCAACTTTACTCTTTTATTCTTGTACATGAAAAAAATGCAATATGCTCCCTGGCTGGTGGGGCTCAGTGGATTGAGCACCAGTCTACAAGCCTAAAGGTCACTGGTTCAATACCCTGTCTGGGCACATGCCTGGGTTGTGGGCCAGGTCCTTAGCTGGGGGCATGTGAGAGGCAGCCAATTGCTGTTTCTCTCTCACATTGATGTTTCTCTCCCTCTTTCTTTCTCTCTCCCTCCCCCTCTCTCTCAAACTAATAAGAAAATAAAATATTTTTTAAAACATTTAAAAAGTGCAATGTGGAGATGTATATGGCCTTTGCTATGTTAGGTTTATGAACTGTCACAGGTGACCAAGGGCAGGTGTGGGGACCCGCAAGGGAAGCCTCACAGCTTCCTCTGGCCAGAGGGGCTCAAGCAGGCCTGGGCTCCATTGCTCTGACCCTGTTTGGACACCCCCAAACCATTTCTGAAAATGGTCATTGTCAGGAAAGGCTGCTTCTTTTTTCTAGAAAGTTTCTCGGGCAGTTTCTGCTGGCTCAGATGGCTCAGGCTTGGTCTGGTTCTTCTCCCTGGGTTGTCCTTAGTGGAGCTGGGGTTTCTGGATCACAGATTTTTGGGGGAATTCACCTTACATCTGATGACCCTCAGCCTGATCATTTTGGGGACGAGCTGAATTAGGTTCCATGATTTTCTGGAAAGTTCCTGCAAACACGTAGCATCCCCTGGGGCTTGGCTCCCTCCCAGTTTTACATGGAAAGAAATAAGCAAAGCTTGTGTCTAAGATAGAGAGATCTTTGTTTATGATTGAAAACCAGTTATTTTACTGAATAATGAAATAAGAATGGTTAATTCTTATTGCTGATGTTTTGGAAGAATTTACTGTGGGACAGGAGCTGTGCTGGGTGCTTTGTCTGAATTATTTAATTCTCATCAAAACTGCACTAGGAAGTTACTGTTACTGGCTACATTTTTCTTTTTCTATAGAGAGGGGGAGGGAGGGAGAAAGAAGAACAGTAATGTGCTGTTGCCTCTCGCACTCCCCCTACTGGGACCCTGGCCTGCAACCCAGGCATGTGCCCTTACTGAGAATTGAACCACTGACCCTGTGGTTCACAGGGTGGCACTCAATCCACGGAGCCACACCAGCCAGGGATACTGGCTACATTTTTAAAACTAGATAACTGTGGCTATAAGGGGTAAAATGATTTGTCTGAGGTCCCACAGCGAGTGAGAGGGAAAGCTGGGACTCAAACTCCTGTGTCTGGTAATCGACAGTGGCCTCAGAGGACAGGCTCACTGCACCACACCAGGGAGAGCCCAGCAGATGGGTGCAGAGGCCCTGGGACACCAGAACCTCATTTTTTTAAATTGCTGAACAATCTCCCATTGTATGGATGAGCTTTCCATGTTTTCTCTGTCAATCCTTGGAGCTTTGGAGTCGGCTTATTTGACCATGCCCCACTGATGGGCACATAGGTTAGTTCTCATTTTTGACGTCAGCAGCAACACTGCCGGGATGTTCCTCATGCACGTCCCCGTCACCTGTGTCTGGAAACACGTGGAAGGAAGCTTTGGCAGGGAGAGGGGACAGCCCCCGGGGGTGCCTTCTGCCAACTCTGGTGTCCCCCGTGATTATCCCCATCTAGTGATTCCTGTCTCAGACCCAGATGACAGAGACTTAGCCCCAAGCAGCCTGATGTCCGAATAGGAGCAGACTCTGCCCTGGCTGGGCTATGGTGCCCACAGTTGCTGCCACAGTGAGGACCTGTGCTTGGCTCAGGCCATAAGCTTCAGGGCATGTGGCTTTTCCAGCCCCAGGACAGAATCTGCCCCCAGCCCAGGTCCTTGGGACATTTCTCTTCCTGCAAGATCCTTAGGGTCTGCCTTGCCAGATGTTCAGTATTAGGGCTGCTGTGTGCACTTGGGCAGTTCGTGTACTGCACAGCTGGGCCTGGTTGCAAAAGCAAAGAAGGGGAAGACATTTAGCTGGTATGTGCTAAGGTTTGTGCCCCAGAGCAGGCTGGGTATGAGCAAAGAGGAGACTGTCTGTCTATGGGCCCATTGGGTCCCCCACTCTAAGCCTGCTGCACTGGCCTGTGCTGAGCCTGGCCTGTGCTGGAGATCCCTCAGGAAGCCCCCAGCCATATCCGGGCTTCAGCACGGAGGACTTCCCATCAAGTCCCAGACAAGTCAGAGACACATGGCCCAGGCCTTCCCTGGAACTTCCCGCTGTTTAAAGTCAAGGGGTGGATAGATGTGATGTGGAGGTTTCATAGCTCAGGGGGTTCAGAAGGTGCTGGGACTTCTGGCTGGCCCCCTCCTTGGTGACCGTTACGGTGTTTCTGAGAGTGCTGAGGCCGTACTCCAATGATGCATTTTCCTCCCCACCCATTTCTGCGTTAGAGCCCTGTGCCTGCATGTAAAAGGAGAGTCGGAGAGAGAGTTTAGCACCACCCCTGGGGAAGGGAAATGATGCATCTGGCCCACCCATGCTGCCCTCCCGATAGAACCTTCCACATTCACAGGAACAGTGTTCCCATCGGCAGGGCCCAGGGTGCTCATCATATGTCAGGCACCATTCTTGGCCCTTATAGTGAATGAGACACACAGTCCCTGCTCTCACGTAGCACAAAATGTGGTGTGGGGAGAAGGATAGCGCCTGTGGCAAATGAACGAGGATTTCAGTCACTGATGAGCACTGTGGGGAACAGAGCAGGGACTTGGCTGAGTGACTACTTTAGAGTCTAACCTGTTTTTTAAAATTTATTTATTAATTTCAGAGAGAGGGGAAGGGAAAGGAGAGGAGAGGAAAGAAGAGGGGAGAGGAGAGGAGAGATTGATTTGTTGTTCCACTCATTCATGCATTCATTGGTTGAGTTTTGCATGTGTCCTGACTGGGGATCGAACCTGCAAAGGTGGTGTATCAGGATAACACTCTACCCAACAGAGCTAGCTGGCCAGGGACCAGGGGTCTAAAGTAGAAGAGACCTGGGGTGGTCCCTTGAAAATCTGGGGTGGGGTGAGAAAGTGCTCTGAAAAGAGGGTTTGGCCAGGGCTGGTGCCCAGAGCCTGAATAGAGTCGGCATGCTTGGGGAGCAGGCAGGTCAGCCTGGCTTGAGCTAGACAGTAAGGACGGGTGGGTCCAGCTCCTGCAGGACCTCATGGTCAGGATGACTCCCAGAACTTTCTAGCACATGGAGATCTTTGTTGTATGCTCGCTGCCTTCCATAGCTCAGGGCTGAATGTCACCAGTAACATTTTGGGGACTTAGATGCTGCCCACTATTTCTGCCCTGTCTCAGCTGTGCTACTGATTTTAGTGTGACAACCATGACCTCTCCTGGAAGGCATTTAAGATGCCAGGATTTTCCTGATTCAAAACCCGGGGCCTGTGTGCTGGGGAGAAAGGAAAGGGGTATTTTCTCTTTGACCCCATTATAGCCTGAAAGCATTTAAAATATACATTTTTTGTTTGGGATACTGTAAAATGAATAGCAGTTCCCTGTCTATTTTCATGTACCAAGGGCTTGGGGACTGTTATGTGCCAAGCACGGGCAGAAATAGGTCATTCAGAGTGTGGACAGAGCTGGGCCCCTGTTGGAGGTGCCAGTTCCAGGCACAGCGCCTGGTGTGCCAGGAGCACCCCTGCCCTCCTGGATCTGGGCTTTCCTGGCAGCACTTGGGCACAGGGGCTTCTCAGATATGCAGGAGTCCAGGCCCCAACCCTTGAAGTTCTGACCCGGCAGGTCTGGATCAGGAACCGGGCCCCTGGGTGCACAGCTCTGTGTTTCTCCTGTGGAGTCACAGTGAAGGGCATGGTGAGGCCAGCGCCTGCTGCACCAGAAGTGCCTGTGTCTGGGTTTCTCGGCCCCAGAGGCCCACCTGGGCGCCACTGCCTATGTCAGCGCTGCGTTCGTGCATGAGCTTGGAGGGGAAGGGCCAGAGGCATCCAGGCTGGGGCTCGTCAGCTGGGACGGCTCAGAGCCTCAGGTCCTGCTTGGATGCCAGAAGCAAAGCTGTGTGCCCAGAGCACCTGGGGGACTCGAGCAGGGATGCCCACACGTGTGTGAACTGAACGTCCTGTTCATACAAATGCCAGGGGCTGGGGAGACGAGTGGCACAGGGGAGGGGCGTAAGGGGGACAAGGTGGGGTGGCATGGGGTACACTTTTAAATGATGGGGAACCCTCACTGGGGAGGGGGCCTGGAGTAAAGCCCCAAAGCAGATGCAGAGCGAGGCATGTGGAATTGGGGGGCCGGGCAGAGAGAGGGGCTGCAGCAAATCTCCAGGCAGGAGGTGCACGGTGGGTTCGAGTTTGAGTGATAAGGAGGCCCGTGTGGATGGAGCGGAGTGGGGGGTGGGGCAGGAGAGCACCAGGGTCACCGCCTTGAGTGGAGCACACAGGTCAGTTTTTCTCAGAGTAAGTGGGGAGCCTTGCAGGGAGTGGTACAGAGGAGGGAGGTGGCGCTTCCAGTCAACAGGAGCTATTAGTAGTTAAGTTTTGAGGGAGTCAAAAGTCATACTAAGATTTTCAACTGCACGGGAGTATGTGTGTGTGTGGGGGGTCATTGTCCCTAACCCACATGCTGTTCAGGGGTCAACTGTATATATAGACTATATGTGATAGATGTATGTATCGAATGCATATTGAACACATACACTATATAGTTTGTGTCTGTATGTACATTTAGCAGAGACACCTGCAGCTGGCTCTCCACTGTTTTAGGGGCTGGGAGCCAGGCCCTCAGCTTGTTGCTCTCTTGAATCCTTGGTCTACTGGCCCTCACCCTGCAGGGCTCATGGAAGCCAGTGAGCAGCCCCAGGGAAAGGGCCATCTGCTTTGCCGGGTAGTGCTCCCAGCTGGTGAGGGACAGAACCGCAGTAACCCCAGACAACCGGCCCCACAGCAGGGCTGCTCAGCCTGACACTGCGGGCCGGAACTCTTTCATGATGGGGGCTGTCCTGTGCCCTGCATTGTGTTCAGGGCATCCCTGGCCTCTCCCCACCAGGTGCCAGCATCACCCCCACCCCAGCTGTGACAACCCAAAGTGTTTCCAGATGTCTCCTGGGAGCACAGTTACCCCATTGAGAAGCGATACTCTACAGCCTATGTTGTAATCATTGAGTGCTGAACCTCAAGAAACACTGGCAAGCACAGGCCTGCTTCCTCTCTCTGGCCCCCAGCACACCCTCTGACCGGGCATTTCCCCGGCAGAGGTGGCTTGGGTCAAAGCATGCTGTGGGCCTGTGCCTCCCTTCCCTGGAGACTGGCAGTGTGGGGCCAGAGGGTGCAGGGTGGCTGTCCTGTATTTACAGCACAAGAAGGGAAGTAAATTTTTCTCACCCAGGAGGTCCCTTGGGCTGGTGGTGAATGGCTGAAGACCTTGTTCCTAAAATGGATTTTCAGGGAAGTCACACTGCACACAAGCAGCTCTGTGGCCCCCCCAGACGGGCTGAGGGCCTCTTGGTTGCTGGGGGACTGGCCTCCCAGGCTTCAGCTGGGAATGCCTTGGCTCCTCCTATCGTTGGTGGGCAGGAGGCAAGATTCATTTTCCTGTCTAGAAACAAAACCAGGACTCAATAGAAAGCAAGTTCCCCAGCCTGACCCTCTGCAGATAGGCTCAGGAGTTGAAACATGGGGCATGGTGGGTGGCCAAGAAGAGGGTCTCTCAGGAGTGAGGCTGGGGGTGGGCACAGCTCAGGACTGCCACTGGGCCTTCTAAGAATAGGGAGCCCAAGTCACAGGCATGTGTTAAATGCCAACTATGAACAAGTAAGGGTTTTAGAGATAGTGGGTGCCAGAGATGGCTTGCAATAGCCAAGGGTTAGATTTCCAGGGGTCCTGCAGGGTAGCTGTTAAACACAGCCATTACCAGAGATGAAGTTATCTCATCTTACAATGAAAATGACTCATATTAGAAACCAAGGTAACGAGTACTCAAAATAGCCAATACCTAGTTATTTTACTATTTTTTATAAAAGATTTTATTTATTTTTAGAGAGGCAAAGGGAAGGAAAAAGGGAGCGAGAGAAACATAGATGTGTGGTTGTCTCTTGCACGCCCATTATGGGGGACCTGGCCTGCAGCCCAGGCATGTGCCCTGACTGGGAATCAAACTGGCGACCCTTTGGTTTGCAGGCCGGCACTCAATCCACTGAGCCACACTGGCCAGTGCTGTTTTACTATTATCTTTGCACATGAGGCTATCTGCATGGATTGTAGCTGTGTTCGGTGATAGCACTCAGATGGTTTGAAAAGAGTGATGATGGTGGGAGTATTTATACCATGGGAACTGGCAAACACCACAAACCAGGGCTATCTTTCTTTTTTTGTTTTTTTTTTCCTCTCCATGGCCTCAAGTGGAGGGCAGTTCGGGAGTGTGGGTTTAGGAGCTAGATGGCCTAGGTTCAAGCCTCAACTCTGCCACTTAGAAGCTGTGAGGTCACTGGCACCTGACTTCAGTGCTCTGAATGTAACTTGCCTTCTCTGTGAAGTGAGTGCAATGACAGCCGCTCCTCCTAGGGCTTTGCAGAGGTCAAATGAGATGGTGTGCTTAGAGTGCTGAGAGCAGGCGTACTGCAGAGGTACGCCTGCTCTCGAAGTAAAGTAACGTGCAAAGTAACGTGCTGGCAGGATCATTATTGTTGCTGTTGTTATTGTGCGTTCTTGTTACTTGCAGTGATAGGCTTCTCGCGCAGGAGGCAGGAACCTCGTACTCTCCCCTCCATTCCAAAGCCTGCCTCCTGTGCCCACTCTTGTTTTTCTGAATTGTCCTCTCCCTGCTGGAGCGGAAACCGGGATGAGCCACTGTGGTCTGTCCTACTGTGCCTGGCTCTGGAAAGCTCTTCCTGAAGCCACCTTGGGACCTGAGGCCTCCCTGGAGCAGGCAGATACCTTGCCCTCCCCAAGTGGGAAGACACCCAGCAAGGCACAGCCTTGAAGGCACAAGGCACACTGCTGGAGGTCTTAGAAACACGTGTGTCTGAGCCCAGAGTGTACTCAGTGATGCTGGGACAGGCAGCAACCAGCCGGAGGGACATGGATCTGACCCCATTTGGAAGACAGGAAGCCGGCCTGGAATTGAGAGTCCCCGGGGCAGCTGCCCTAAAAGGGGTTGGCAGAGAGTCTTTGAGGCTGACAGTGGTCAGGGCCAGTCATGATGGTGGCACCAGGCCTGCGCAGGGCCGGCTTGCGTGTCCTGCATGAGGAAGTAAGGACAGAGCTCAGGGCGGCCAGCCACTCCACCAATAGAAGGCACATTGTGAGAAAACTGCCTGGCCTATGGGGACAAATGTGCTGGCAGGAGGGACGGTGGGTTGAGCTGGCCACTGAGTGGCCTATTGCACAGGCTGTGTCTTGCTGAGTCAAGCTGTGTGCACAGGGAGACTCAGTCCCTGGTGGGGGCAGGGGGGCTTCAGCCCTGGCCTTGGCCAAGCCTGGGGGAAGCACAGGAGCTGCCAGCAGGAAGCCAGGACCAAACCTGATATCTCCTGAAACCTGAGGGATGTGTGTTCTGAATAGGGTCCTTTATTTCCCTGTGAGTGTTTGGACACTCGGAGACCATGCTGATCAGGCCTTCAGACAAGGGACAAAACCCACAAACCACTCTTTATTAGCCATCACTGTTCATAATCCTGAAAGATGTTTATGAATGAATGTTTTCATTGAAAATATCAGGAAAGATTGCCACCTCACCAACTATGGGAAATATGCTAAGACTTACTCTAGTAATTAGACATAATCACGGTGAACAGTTACTGAGCTTTTATTAGCACGTAAAGCTCACAAATGCTGCTCCTGTGTCATTTTTTTTTCACCATTACATCCCTAGCCCCTAGGGTTCAGAGGTCACTCTAGTGCAGTGCCTGGCACAGAGCAGGGGCCCAGTAAATATTGCAGTAGTTGTCCAGTTAAAGAACAAACCCAGGCCACCCTGTGTGCCGGCGCAGGGGCACCGTGGAGAGTAGCCCAGGTATGCCGCCTCATCTCACTGGCCTGCGACACTGCAGGTGAAAGACATGGCTGCTTTCTCTGCGGTCCTGCCTGGAGGCAGGCATATGGAGGAGATGACCCCTCCCCGCCCCTTGCTGCTGGGCCTTGCTGCTGGGCCCCACCGCTGCCCCCGCTGACCCCATACTGCAGAGCTGTCCCTCTGACGCCAGAGTCTGAGCTCCGGGGCCTCTCCAAGGATAAGTGGATGGAACGCTGGTGACAGTCTTTCTTTAAATGAGGAGACAACTGGCGATGGCCTCTCCCCACATCTGGGGCTAGGCCAGGGGCTGGCTGGGGGTCTTGGGGGCTGGGTGGGCTCAACACTGTCCTGGGTTCCCATTTAGGGACGGATGGTGGTGATGTCTCCTCTCTGTGATGGTAAATCGTCCTGCAGTCTGGGGACGTCTGCCAAGAAGGCGATTAAGTGCGGAGCTTGGAGGTTCCCACAGGGCCCAAGCCCTCGAGAAGCTGAAGGGCCTGGCGGCATAAAGGCAGGCTTTGTTTCCTCCCTGGCCTGGGACCCTCTTGCTGAGAGCTGAAATTAGCATTCCAATGGGCCCTGGCTGCCCTTCCCCCGACACTGCTGGTGTGGGGCCAGCAAGGGGTGTAGGGAGACCCCCAAGTGTGGAGGGGAATCTGAGGAGCTAACTCTGCGTGCTCAGGGCCCCTCCCAGAGTCCAGCTGTTCACCGTGTTCAGCTGTGCCCCGGAGATCCCGACTTCAGGCCTGTGAATTATTTAAAGGCTCTTAAAGAGATTTGGAGACCTGAAAAGCTTGTATCAACTCTAAGATAGAAAAGAAAAAAAACCCTGCAAAATGACATTGCCAAATGTCTAATCAAATAACTGTAAAATGTAATAGCTAATGCACAATTACCTTGTCAAGACATTTATCTGTATTTGCTCATTTAATCCTCACAACAACCCAATCCTGTGGGTAGGTGGTTTTATTATTCCTAAATTACAGTTGCAGATGGAAACCAAGGCCCAGAGCAGTTAGGAAACTTTCCCAAAGACACAAAGCAGAGTTAAGGTTTGAACCCAGGTGGTCTGTGCTTCTCCATCCAATTCTTACGCGCTTAAATGTACCTGGTATTTGGCTCGGGCACTGTTGTCCCTATGGGCCCAAAGAGCACAGGCACCAGGCCAGGCCCAGCGGGGCTCCTTCCGAGGTGTGTGGATATGGACGGGACCCTACGGTTCCTCTCAGAGCCTCAGCGATGAAGACCTGAGGGTGCTGTGAGGTGTGTCACCTTTGTGACATTTCCTGGGCCTCTTACAACCTCAGGAAACTGTGGGTGGATTCCCTGCCCTCCTGAAGCCCTGACCCTGCACGGGCCTCCTGCTGGAGCTCTCTGAGTCGGGAGAGGTGGAGGAGGTCAAGGATGAGGATGAGTTAGAGATACAGCTCTGCTTGCTGGCCTTTGTCCCGCAGCCCACAGATGCCATGGTCTGCAAGCTGCTGGTATGTCCTGCACCCTGTCGTCCCTTCCCCGCTTGGCTGCTAATTGGATGTGGTGGTTTGAGGGGACAACCTGCTCTCCTCTGGGCTTTGTGCCAGCTCCTCTGCACCAGTGGAGGCAGATCCAGAGAGCTCTGGGTTTGAGTCGCAGCCACGTTTGATGTGTGATTTTGAGCAAGTGACTTCACCTCTCCGAGCCCGCTGACTGATCTGTGAGGAGGAGACTGAACAGTGCTTCCCTCCTAGGCTCGTGGTGAGAAAGGAGATGCCGCATGTAAAGCACTTCAACTGGGGTCTGGCACGGACTCTGAGCACGTAGACTAAGAGCTGCCGTTACTGTTTTGAACAAACGTACTTCATGAGTCTGGAGACTGGGAAAGCGTGTGAAACTAGGCCAACCAGCTCTTACTTAACCCTCACTATGTGTCCGTGAAGTAGGTGCTCTTATTACTCCCACAGTGCAGATGAGGGAACTGAGGCCCGAGGAGGCTGGGCAGCTTGCCCAAGGCAATCCTGCTGCTCTCCCCTCCCCTGCTGGGCATGTCCTCTATTGTTTGGGAGTGTTGTCACTTGCTGCCCTTCACCCTGCTGTCCCAGACTGGGTTCAGAGGTCACTCGGGATCTGGTGATGGGCCAGCCAGGGCCCCTGGGAGTATGAGAGACTCCTGCCCTGGTCCAGGGTGTCTCCAGCAGGATCTTTCCATCTCTCACGTTGGTCAGGCTCTGACTAACTCTAGGCGGAGTGTAGGGAGCACTCACCCCAGGCCTGGCCCCAGGCCCCGGGCCCCTGACTCTTCGCCCCAGCGTTTGCAGTGGGGCTGTGCCATGCAGGTCATGTGGTTGGCTCAGCAGACAGGAATCAGGCACTGAGTCAAAGCCAGGGCCCAGCCTGGGCCTTGAGGGGCAGTGCCCACAGCTTACAGCCTCGCGGGTGACACTCTGGCTGCCAGGGATACCAGCGCCATCCAGGACCTGCTAGGGCTCAGCCAGTGCTGGGCAGGGTCAGTGTCCCTGAAAACCTCCTGCTCTTCCTTCTTGCCTTCCACTTGCTCCTTTGTTCGGCAGGGGCGTAGTGGCTAAAGCCCAGACTCTGGATCTAGACTTCCCAGCTTCAGCTCCGTCCCTTACCAACACCGCTGTGGGCAAGGCACTTAACTTTTCTGTGCCTAAGTTCCCTCTCTGTGCTGTGGGAGTAACTCGTAGTGATTGTGTGAACTAATGGGTTGTGACGTGTGCTGAGTGTTATGGATGTGGCTGGTGTCACTGCTGTGACCACTTGTTAGGGACACGCAGTGAGAAAGGCAGACAGGGTCCCTCGGCTCACAGAGGCCAGGATCTTCTGGCTAGACCCCCAGGGCAGCCATCAACCCCCTGGAAGCTCCAGCCTGAGGCTGGCCCAGCTATCCTGGCCCTGCAGCTCCCACCCACCCTTCAGGTGGCGACCTCTGTTGGCAGGAATCCCCCTGCATGTCTGAGTAGCCTCTCCATCTTTTCAGAACCCTGCCCTTTAGGGTGAGCCCTGCTCTCCCTCCTCTGTGTTAAGAAAACAGGGAATGTTTGTTTTCATTTGCCAAATCTAGAATAACATTGAATGTGCTTTTCCAAGCCACGTGTCTCCCCTCCTTTCACAAAGAAAACACACATGGAGACACACACACTGGGACTCACATATATGTACCCTGAGGACTCTCGCATGAGCTTGTATAGGGGCACCCCCCACAGACATGAGGGCACATTAAGACATGCACACCAAGACACACACGTATCTGGACATGCAGATGTACACACACAGACTTGCCACATGTGTACACCAGAACACTGACATGTAGGACATGTGAGGACATCCACCTGGACATGTGCATACACACCAGGATTCATCAGGACGTGGGCACACACGCACATTGGGACATGTGTGTGCACACACAGGGACGCCAATCTGTCAGTACATGTGTACACACATGCACAGGACATGTACACCAGTGTGTATATGTATGAGGTCTATCCAGGAGGTATCCAGTCATGCAATGTGAAAAACAGAGACATTTACTGAAGAAGATGCAAGACACAAGAAACACTGTACACAGGACAATGATACCTCAGTCCCTTTCACAGTAGGCACCTTGGGACCTCACACAGTTCTCCCCATCACCATCAGCTGCCCCATCATATTTTCCTGAATTTCATCGACAGTCTGAAATCTCTTCTCTTCCAAAGGGGTTTTAGTTTTGGGAAAAGCCAGAAGTCGCAGGGTGCCAAAGACACCTGGGTGATTTGATGTTTTGCCAAAAGATGTGATTCTGATTTGATGCATTGTCATGATGAAGCTGCCAGTCACCAGTTGCCCATAGCTGTGGCCTTCTGAATCAGCTGAATAGTTTTTGCAGAAGAATGTTCAAGCTTAAAGCAAAATCTGATGCATAGTGTTACTCTACTCGCTCAGTCATTTTGAATGCAATGGCCACACAGCACACGTGCTCACTCTGTGGCATCTACCACCCCCACTGACTAGTACAGTGAAGTCGTCATTGTTCACACATGCACATTCCAGTCCACTCTCCTTGGCTGCCAGGCTACATCGATGTCACGCAAACCATTCTCACTGTATTAACAATGGTTGAACTTTTTCTGGACAGACCTCGTATACCAGGAGACACCTGTACTGAGACACATGCACACCCACCCCCAGAACACAGACACCCTGAGTGGATACACAGAGCTGGTTAAGCACCACGAACCCGAGGGAAGAACGGAGCTGGTGCAGAGGTGGCACTTCTGCAGGCTGCCAGGGGTCCCTACTCTGGAGTGATACGGGTGTAGGGATCACAGAGGTGCCTGACGCTCAGCACCCAGGGCGTGTTGTGAAGTTGTGAATGTGGTAGTAGCACCTGAACGGGGACCAGACCCTCCAGGGTGAAGTTCTGGCTCCATCACTTTCTAGCTGCGTGACCTCAGGCAAGTCACTTAGCCTCTCTGTGTCTCGAATTAAAACAGGTGATTTGTGTAGCATGATAACGGTAGAGCCTGGCAATAGGGAGCTCATCTTAGTGTTTATGAAATAAAATACATCTGTCTCACTTTTCCTCTAAGAGGCCTAGAACCAGCACTCCCTGTCCTGAGCCCCCCATCCCTCACCACCCCTTTGCCTTCCTCGTGGTTGAAGGCTGAGTCCAGGGGTAAGTGAGGGCGGCTGAGCCTTTGGCTGGGGCTCAGCCCAGCAGCTGGAGTGGCTCTGGTCCAGGTCAGTCTGGGTCCAGTCACTGCCATTGTGAGGCCCCTGGGAGAGATGGGCCTGGCTGAGCTGGGTGGGCAGAGCAGTCTGGCCCCAGAAGGCGGGCTGGGGTCTCCTCCTGCTCCTCAGGGACCCAGGCCCGAGGGGCCCAGCAGGTGCTTCGGGCCGGGGCTGGAAAAGGGACAGTCTTGATTCCCAGGCAGTCTGTGAGCATTTGATAAACATAGCCATTATTAAAGATTAAGTGGTCTAAGCTTACAATTAGAAAAATTATATTTATTATTATTAAATATATATTTAATAGAATGAAAATTATATTAAAAACAAAGGTCATAGATACTTAATTCCTAATTCTCTTACTACATGCTACTGCATCTGTGCCCTTGGGTGTAAGTGTGTTGGCTGTGTCTGCATGTGGACCTGCCACAGGACTGCGTGCTTGCTGCCGACCAGTCTCCTCCGGACTCCTCGTGTAGTGAGTCAGAGGCAGGTAGCCATGCCGGGAGCATGCACACCATGGACATTTGCAAGCACTACACGTTAGAGCTTTTTGCTCCCCTGGTCAAGACAGTTCCTCACCATTGACTCTGATGCCACTGGCTGCACACTTCCATTTGGTTCCTTTGGATTGCCCCTGCAGCCACCTCAGACAAGGCCAGAGTCTCTAATTACTCAGAGTGTATCTCTTTCCCTTTCCCCCTTACCCTCCAACTTCCTATCAAGACCACAGGGAAGAGCAAAGCCAATGCTAGCAGGAGTGGTGCCTCAGCCCCTGTTATGCCCAGGACAGTGTGATCCCAGTGGCCCCAGCAAATCGCCCCAACTGACAGCCCATCCCTCTCACTCCCAGAACGAAAAGGGGAGGGGGTGATATGTCTGGGAGGCAACTGGCTTGGTTGGGTGGCAGGGCCCAGCTCTCCTGGTTTTCATCTCCCCTGCTGGAGACAGACTGTGGCCCCCCCTTGGGGATCACACAGTCCCAAGAGAAGTGGCTTCTCTCTTGTGCAGCTTTGCAGATCACTGGCACTATGCGTTAGTAGTTACCGGTCTGTTCATATTTTCTGTACTTGGAGATTCTGAGACTGACATGCTGCCCGCTGCGCCAAGAGGGCTGCTTGTTCATGTTTTCTGTTTCTTCCTGATTCAGCCTTGGACGACTGTCTGTTTCTGGAATTTAGCCATCTCTTCCAGGCTTCACAGTTTGTCGGCATATAATTGTAGCATTAATATTTCCTCATGAACCTTTGTTTTTCCGTGGTGTCAGTCATCACTTCTCTTCTCTGATATTTTCATTTCGGCCAGCTTGTGTTTTTCTTAATGAGTCTGGCTAAAGGTTTATCACTTTTGTTTATCTTTTCAAAGAACCAGCTCTCGGTTTCATTGATCGTTTCTATTTTGTTTAGACTTTATTTCACTCTGACCTTTATTGTTTTCTTTCTTCCACTTACTTGGGGCTTTGTTGTTCTTTTTCTAGTTCCGTTAGGTGTAAGGTTAGGTTGTTTATGAGTGATGTTCCTTGAGGCAGGCCTGCATTTCTGTGAATTTCCCTCTCTGCTCTGTGTCCCATACATGGGGGCGGTTGTGTGTTCATTTCCCTTTGTCTCAAGGTTCCGTTCGATTTCTTCCTTGGCCTCATTGTTGACCCGTCCATTGTTTAGTAGCCAGTTATTTAGCCTCCATGTGTCTGTGTGTTTTTTAGTTTTCTTGTCATTGATTTTCGTTTCATAGCATTGTGATTGGAGAAGATGCTTGATAGGATTTCAACCTTCGACTTACTGAGAGTTGTTTTGTGGCCTAACATGTGGTCTATCCTGCAAAATGTCCCAAATGTACTTGAGAAAAATGTATTCTACTGCTTTTGGGTGAAATGTCCTAAAAATATCAATTAAGTCCATCTGGTTTATGTGTCATCTAAGACCACCGTTTCCTTGTTGATTTTTAGTCTGTAAAATCTATCATTGATGTCAGCGGGGTGGCAAATTGCCCTACTGCGATTGTATTGCAGCCGATCTCTCCCTTTATGTCCATCAAGGTTTGTGTTATATATTTGGGTGCTCCCATGTTGGGTGTGCAGATGTTTGCAAGAGCTATATCCTCTTGCAGGATCGAACTCTTTATCTTTATGAAATGCTCAATTTTTTTGGTCTTTTATTATAGCCTTTGTTCTAAAGTCTATTTTGTCTGATATAAATATTGCTACCCCAGCTTTTTTAAAATTTTCATTTGCATGAAATATCTTTTTCCTTCCCTTTACTTTCATACTGTGTGGCCAGAAGTGGGTCTCTCGCAGGCAGCATATGTTCAGATCTTGTTTTGTTATCCATTCAGCAGTCACTGTGTGATTGCAGCACGTAGTCCATTCACACTTAAAGCAATTATCGATAGATATGCAGTTGTCGCCATTTTATTCGTTGCATTCTGATTGTTTGTGTATTTCTTCTCTCTCTCTCTTTTTTTTTATTCTCTTGCTGTCTTCTCTCATAGGCTACGACTTTCTGCAGTGTTGCGTTTGGACCCCTTTCTCTTCATTTCTTGTCCATCTTCATAGATGTTTGATCTGAGGTTCCCGTGTGCTTCCTATATACCAAGCAATATTTGCAACAGCTGATTTTAAGTTGATGGTTGCTTAAATTTGAACACATTCTAAAATCACCACAATTTTTACTCACATCTTCCATGTTTACATTTTTGCCATTATTTTTCCTTTTGTGTGTGTGACTGTGTTTCTGTGTATCCCTTAGTTTATTGTTGTAATTGTGTTTTACTAAGTGCTTGCCTGTATTTCTATGAATTATATATATTGACAATTTTTTAAATACTTTTTTACTCATACTTTTGATCTTTTCTACTTAAAGAAGTCCCTTTAACATTTCATGTAACATTGGTTTAGTGGTAATGAACTCCTTTAGATTTTCCCTGTCTGGATTCCTTTTTTTTTTTTTTCAGATTCTTTTTGCTGTTCACATTGGGTATTTTCTGTTATGTCACCTTTCTGGTCACTGATTTGATTCTCTGTTTCATCTAATTTGCTGTTGATTCTCTCTAATATATTCTTTATTTTAGATATTGTATTCTTTAGTTCTGACTAGTTCTTTATATCTCTTTTCTTAAACGATTTTATTTATTTATTTTCAGAGAAAGGGGAAAGGAGGAAGAAAGAGAGGGAGAGAAACACCAATCTGTTGCCTCTCGCATGGCCCCTACCAGGGATGTGGCCTGAAACTCAGGCACATACCCCAGCTGGGAATCAAACTGGCACCCCCCCTGCCCCCCGCCCCACCACCCCAGTTCACAGGCTAGCACTCAATCCACTGAGCCACACCAGCCAGGGTGGTTCCTGTCAGCGTCGCCTTGATTGCTGTTGGCACGTCAGTGGGTGGAATTGACCCGCAGGCTGACTGGCTGTGAGTGGCTGAGTCAACTGGTGGTTGAGGGGCTGACCCCATGGAGAGAGGATCACTTTAATGGGGCTTTGGTTCCAGCTGAGTCAGTTGTTCAGGTGTGTTGTTTTGTGGAACTGCATGTATAGCGGCCCTGGTGTGGTCTGAAGTCGGCCACTGGGCGTATTGGTTTTGGAGCCTCTTAGGAGGGGCTCTGATGCAGGCCAAGGTCAGCTGCCATTTGTGCCAAGCTTCCTTATCTGAAGTTGGCTGCTCCTTGTGCTGGGCTTGGATGTACTTGGGAAAGGCTACACAGCTACTAGCTCCAGCTTGGAACCCTTTGGTGGACACCACAATGCAAGTTGAGGCCAGCTGCCACTTGTGCTGGTCTCGTGGCCACTTAGTTGGAGCTATGTTCCCAGCAGCTTCTGCGAGGCTTGGAGCCACTCAGTGGGAGTTACAGTGCAAGCTGAGACCAGCCACCACTTACACTGTGTTTGGGGCTGTTCATCAAGAGGTACAGGCCAGCTGCTGCTGGTTTGGGGTTTGTAGACCTTTGAGATTTGAGGAGAGTCCACAGTATAGGCTGAGACAGGCCACTTGTATAGAGAAGTGGCTAGAAGAGGCTCAGGCTGGGCGTGCAAGGTGGGTGGGGCAGGGTCTCAGGCAGTCACCGTGGCTAGGCAAACAGTGTCAGGCAGGTTAATGGAGAGCTTAGATTTAGCCCCTGCCAACACCTGGCAAGTAGGTATGGGGAGGGCTCAACAAAGGAACAGTGGTGGCTGCCAGCACTTCTGACCTTGTAGAGAGGTGTCTTGACTTGTGCCCCTCCAGCCTGCACCCTGAAGCTTGTCAATTAAATTCCTCTCCATATGTCCCTGGCACTTTTTAAAAATCTCCCCCTAAGGACATGCTTATTGATTTTAGAGAGAGAGGAAGGGAGGGAGGGATGGAGGGAGGGAGGGATATAAAAAGAGAAACAAACATCAAAATGACAGAGGAACATTGATCGGCTGCCTCTTATACGTGCTTCTACCAGGGATGGAACCCACAACCTAGGCATGTGCCCTGACTGGGAATCAAACCCATGACCTTTCAGTTTATGGGACGATGCTTCAATCAACCGAGCCATAAAATATGGCACACTGGTATGAGCCATAACAGTATTAGGGCTGTCCCTGGTACTTTTTGAGCTGCTGCCCTGGTACTGCAACCCAGAGCAAGTGAGTCTGTGCGTGGGCCCTTTAAGACCTGCAGCGCTTAGCTCTGCAGCAGCCCACTGTCTCACTCAGACGTCATCCCTGCTGGTTTTCAGAGCCAGATGTAGGGACCTCCCTTTCTGGCACGGTACCCGGTGCCCTCCGGCAGAGGGAGAGGCTGGTGCAGGAATTAGATCCCTTGCTACTTCAGGGGGTACCTCTGCAGCCGAGAAATCCCTCCTGATTCTTAACCACCACACCGTGGGTGTGGGACCTGACTGTCCTGCGTCTCCACCCTCCTCCAGACTCCATGTGGCCATCTTGACCAGAAGTCCCTTCATTCCTTTAAAAAAATTTTTATTCATTGATTTTAGAAAGAGAAAGGGGCGGGGGGTGGGGGCAGAGAGAGAGAGAAACATTGATTTGTTTTCCCCTGACCAGAGATTGAATCCACAACTTCGGAGTATCAGGACATGCTCTATCCAACTGAGCCCTCAGGCCAGGGCCCCTTCATTCCTTTCTAAGACTGAATGACAGTACGGGTAAACAACATTTTGTTTATCCCTTTATCTGTCATGGACCTTCAGGTTGTTTCCACCTGTCAGTGATGGTGAGTAATGGGTGCTCACACGCTCCTCTTTGTTTCTGGCTACTTTTGCTTGAAATATGTTTTTCTGAGACCCATCCACGTTGCTGTGTGTATTCACAGTTGTTTCATTCTCCTTGCTGTGAGATGTTCCCTACTGCGTTTTCTTTCTCCATTCTACTTTTGATGGACATTTGAGTAGTTTCCATTTCTTGGCCATGGACAGTGCTGTGAACACTCCTACACAAGTCTTTTTGGTGAATGCACATTTCTGTTGCGCGTGCATCTAACAGTGGAACTGCTGGGTGGTAGGGTGTGTGTATGTTCAGGCTGCCTTTTCATTTTATGTTGTTACTTGAGTATTTTCTTCCTGCAAACTCACTGTGAGCATACGTTGTAATCTCCATGGTGTGGGTGGGACTGCACTTTACAAAAGCATTCTCACATTTAGGTTGTTGATACCTTTTTGCTGTTATCGGAGATCATTGTCTCATTTATCTGAGGGTGATCACCAAATGTGAGCTAAGGACCCTGGAATGTGGTCCCTGCCCTTAAAAATCTCTCGGACTAGATCTGGGGTCAGCAAGTAATATGAATGATGTTGGTGGGCTGGGTATACACATTTTTAAAAAATTCACTATCCCTTTGGTCTGTTATTTTCTCACATTCCAAGATGTATTTTGCATAAGCACAGTGACGAATGGCAGCAATATGTGACCTCAGTGTTGGAGAGACAATAGGGAGTGGTGGGGACTATGGCAGATGGGGGAAGCATGTGCCTCAGCTAAACATGACAGCCATTGCTCAGCTTTGGCAACTTACTGTTCCTTGTTGTCGGGAGGAGGCAGGCCAGTATTTTGCTTTTTGGAGAAGCTGGAGATTTGGATTTTATATAAAATCTCCCAGTTTTTAGCTGTTGGAAACAAAGACTGAGGAGCTATCGAGACCAGAGGTGGCTGAATAGACATGACAACTAAACACATGTGGTACCTGGATTGGGTCATGGGATAGAGTGGGAACCCTGGTAATATCTGAGTAAAGCCTGGGCTTTATTTAACAGTGATGTGACAGTGTTGGTTTCCTAATTTTCTCTGTGCACCCGGGCAATGGAAGGTGCCAACAATGGAAGAAACAGCGGGTAGGGTATTTGACAACTCTCTGTACTAAATTTACAACTTTTCTATAAATCTAAATTTATTCCAAAATAAAAAGAACATAAAACACTTGTACACTCACACTCATGCACACGCACTCTCTGCACTGGGCATCGGGCTGTCCTGTGCAAGCCACAAACACGTCTACGGATTCTGCCTGCCAGCCTTGAGCTGCAAGTGCTGTTCTGGGCCTCTTGACCATTCTCTCCAACTCCCCCTGCCCCCACACAGTCCGGGCTCCGTGCCCAGCTACCCGGGCCCTGTTCCTGGTCACCAGTCTGGGTTCTCCGGCAGGGGCAAGAGGAGCAGTGGGCGCTGCAGTGTGAGCTGAGCTTTGTCAGTCATGGGCCAATGGGCAGCCACATGAAACACTAGTCCCCGAACCGGGCCGAGTTCACACTCAAGCTCCTGAATGTACCTCAGGCTGGGCTTGACCCCTCTTTGCTGACCCCATGGTGTTTCCTTTGATGCTTTGGGGAAATACTAAAGAACAATGAACTTGGAGCAGACTGCCCAAGTTCAAATCCCAGCTCTACCACGTATCTCCTTGGGCATGTTGAACTTATTGTGGCCTTGGTTTCCACATGGGGATGATATCATAGTAATATAATACCTGATTCATAGAGCTCTTGAATCCAATGACTTAACACAGTAAAAATGCAACAAAGTGTTTAGAATGTACCTGGTGCGTACTAAGTGTTGTGTACCAAGGGCAGGGCCTGCACTCCTCCTCACCTGACTAATCCTGGATTCCTGACTTCTGACCTTTCCCTGAAGTAGACTGTCAGGGTTCAAACCCCAGCTGTGCCTGTTTTTAGCTGTGTGGGTGCAGCCAGGTTATTTTGTCTGTTCATGGGCTTAGTTTTCTCATCTGGGAACTGGGAGGAATGATAATGTCCCCTGAGTGGCTTGTGAGGGTCGAGAGGTCATGTGTGCTCAGAATCGGTGCACGCCTGGCCCTCGGCAGGGGCTCTCAGTGCTCTGTCATGGTGGTTCTCTGAGCGCAGGGGCAGGAGGTGAAGGTGGATTGGAAACTGAACCTGTCCGTGGAGGAGCTCACCTTTCCCACTGTGTCTTGCCTTCCAGCCTAGCTGATCCTGAACACCTTGGCCACCATCAGTGCCCCAGTATGGGGGGTGGCTGACTTTTCTCCATGAACGGTTATGTCAAGCCCAGGAGCTGTGGGAGGGGAAGGGGGTCCTCCCCTAGGGAGGGTGCAGAGAACTGGGGCATCACATGGGCTGGTGGGGACTCCTGCTCTGCAGACCACCCATCATACCAGCTACTGCCAACTGAGTGAGGAGATGCTAGGCAGTCATGCCTACTTTGCAGATGAGAAGACTGAGGCTCAGAGAGGTGAGGTCATGTGCCCAAGATCGAACAGCAGTGTGAGGTGGCTAGGAATTCAGTCTCTGTCACAGACCATGCCCTTCTCTCTGCCTTGCTCTGCCTCCCAGGGGAGGGGAGGGAGAAGAGGAGGAGGAGAAGCATTTAAGATATGTGGCTCTGAGCCCATGAAAGTGGCACAACTACCTATGAGGTGGGCACTTATTTCTAGTAACAATTTAGGAAAGTGAGACTCAAGGCCAATACACTGCTGATGCAGGACCCGTCCCGGGCCTATCGGGCAGCTGTCCCCAGCCACTCAGCTGGCCTGTCCTGGTTTCTGGGTCTGGCACGGGTGATGTGGGCATTCCAGGCTGGCTGTTCTTCGGCATGGAGACCTGGGCCTTGGCTCCGGCAGCCGGATCTCCAGTTCTGGCTGCCTCACGTTCCAGCTGGGAGACCCAAGCAGTTGGTTTCACCTCTCCAAGCCTCAGTCTCTCCATCTGTAAAATGAGGCTAACGCTGGTGAGGGCCAATGGCCAATGTGTTAGTGCTTGGTGCATGAGGGGTACACGGTGAGCAATGGACGTGCTGGAGGGGTGGGTCTGGCACAGGACTGCGAAGAACAGCCGGGGTGGTGGGTGGGCAGGTGCAGGGTATGCAGCCTGGGCCTGCACAAGCCTCTCCCTTAGCACCCTGCTCCAGATCTTGGTGCAGGAGGACGGTGCAGGTGCCTGGAGCAGGCCGGGCTGAAGTGGGTGACAGCCGTCTGCGGCACCACCAGTGAAGAGGGAGCCAGTGAGTGTGAGTAGGTGTGTGTGCAAGAAAGGGTGTGCATGGGTATGGGTGCAGCCTGAGGGCTTGTGTGTGTGTGACCATGTGTGAGTGTGTGATCACCTGTGTGTCTGTATGTGAGCCTGTGAGAGTATGTCTGACCATGTGTATCTGTGATAGTGTGCACAGTGTGACACGTATGCTTAAGAGTGAGTCTGTGCATGGGAAATGTGTGTCCGTGGGGGTGTTTGTGGAAGTGTGCACATATTCAGTGAACACAGGCAGGGTGGGGTGTATCTGTGTCTGAGTGCCCTGTGTGTCTGTGTGTGCATGTCTGTGTGTGGGGGGTGTCAGTGACAGACTGAGGGTGGCTGAGGGGCAGGTGGGGAACTCCCATATTCCTCAGCTCTTTATTGGGGTCTCTCCTGGGGCCTGCTGGTCCCCAGCCCTCTGGAGAGGTGACATTTGGAGGGCAATAATTTTAGACAATGCAAGTGAAGACAGGCTGTTCCACCATCCCCACCTCCTTCCCTGTTGTGCCACCTTAGCTAGAGGCACCATCCTCTCTCCTGCCCACCAAGGCACTGGGACCTTTAAAATGTCAATTAAGTTCTATCATTCTCCCACCCCATCAGTTTAAAACCCATCACTTGCTTCTAAGATACCCCAGATCTACATGATTGTCCTGCCCAATGGGGGCCCTGCCCACCTCTCTCTCTCCTGTCTCCTGCCTTTACTTCCAGCCCCTCGCTCACTCTGCCTTCCTCCATCCTGGCCCCCTCACACCCTCACGCCACCCTTCTTTCTATGCTCCTAAAGAGACCTTCTTTCCCACCCCAGGGCCTTTGCACCTGCTGTCTCCTCTGTCTGGAATACCAACTCCTTCTCATCCTTTGAGTTTCTGCTCAAATGTCACCTCTACAGAGCTCCTCCGATGCCCCAGCTAAAGAAGGCCCTGCCTGCAAAACAGACCATGTGCTGTCCCCCATTTCAGGTTTCTTATAGCACTTGTCACCCTCTGTGTTCACAGAGTGTCTGCCCCACTGGAGTGTGAGCTCCCCGAAGGCCTGTCTTCTTCATGGTGGAATTTGCCTTGGTGCCCAGATCTGGTGGCTCAAGAGGTATTGGTCCAGTAAATGAACGAAAATGACTTGCCTGGCATTTTCCTCTCTCCCACCCAGCTCTCAGCTGTATCTCATCACTGGGGATAGTGTGAGGAGCCTCATCAAGTTCACAGCCCACCTAGACCCAATCCTGTACTCACAAGGAAGGCAGGCAGCGGGACCCCTTGTCATGTCCCAGGGGCTGAGGAGAAAGATGCCAGCTCCAAGTTCTAGTCCCTCTTGTGCGCTAAGAGTAGTTATACCCCTTATCTCAGCGATTCTGCTTCTAGATCTCTGCCCTATGAAAGCAAAGCACTTTTAATCACTTTTAAATGCCCCATGCACAAAGATGTTTGTTGCATTATGATATACAAGAGCAAAAAATAGGAACCAACTCAAAAATCCAATGAACAAATGGCTTATGTTACAAGGGGCTGTGAGTTAAGCATAGGTTTTTACATTTTCAAGTGGTTGAAAAGGAGAATATTTCATAATGTAAAAAAATGTGGAATTCCCGTTTCCATGTCCAGAAGTAAAGGTGTGTTGGTGCACAGCCACACCTGTGTTCACCTGCGGTCTGTGGCCGCTTCTGTCCCACAAGGGCAGTTTAGATTGTGTCTAGCAAAGCGTCAAACAATTATTCTCTGGTCGTTTTCAGAAAGTTTGCCAGTTCCTGCTTTAGTAAACTATTGAGATGTCCTGTACCTTTTAAACCCTATAATGAACAAGGGATTTTAAGAACAGGAAATTCTTTGATAATGACACTGGGCAAAAGGCAGCAGAACTGGGAAAGATGGGCAGGAAGCACACTGAGCAGCGGCCACCTGGCGGTCTCCTTGTTGGAGTGGGCTCGGGGGCTTATCTCACTGAGTTCATCACTTTAGAAAGGGCACTGTCCTGCACACTGACCGACCTGCTGACCCTCAGAGCAACACCATGAGGCAGGAACGATTATCCCTCCCAGCTGACAGATGAGGAGCACCAAGGCACAGAGATGTTAAGTCATTTGCCCAAGGTCACCCAGCTTAGAAGTGGCAGAGCTAAAACTTGAACCTAGGCAGTCTTTGCTCCAGAGCCTGTGCTCTACATAGTACTGCCTCACACTCTTGAAGTGTGTACCAGCGATCCTAACCGGGGTGATTCTGTTCCCCTGCGGACATTTGGCAATATCTAGAGATATACTTGGTTGTCATACTGGTGTGTGGGTGTGTGTGGGGGGGGTGCTGCTGGTATTTAGTGGGTAGAGGCCAGGAAGGCTGCTCAGCAACCTACGGTGCACAGAACTGTCCCCCCACTGAACACAGCATAGAATTACCCAGCTCAGCCGGGTAACAACACCAAGGTGGAGAAAGCCTGGTCTACATAGCACTGCCGCATATGATTAACATCTACACAATTCTGTCTCTCTAAAGAAAGTGAAGAGAAGCTCTTTCTTTTTTTCATGACTTATATTTAAGTCTTTTATCCACCTTGAATTTATTTTTGTGTATGATGTAAGTTGGTGATTGAGTTTCATTTTTTTTTGCATATAGCTGTCCAACTCTCCCAACACCATTTGTTGAAGAGGCTATTTTTGCTCTATTTTATGCTGCTTCCCCTTTTGTCAAATATTAATTGACTGTAGAGACTTGGGTTTATTTCTGGGCTCTCTATTCTTTTCCATTGGTCCATGGGTCTGTTCTTATGCCAGTAACAGGCTGTTTTGATTACTGTGGCCTTGTAATAGAGTGTGGTATCAGGTATTGTGATCCCTCCTACTTTGCTCTTCTTTCTCAAAATTGCTGAGGCTATTCAGGGTCATTTATGGTTCCATATAAATTTTTGAAATGTTTGTTTTATGTCTGTGATATATATCATTGGTATTTTAATAGGGATTGCATTGAATCTATAAATTGCTTTGGGTAGTGTGGACATTTTGATGATGTTGATTCCAACAATCCATGAACATGGTACATGTTTCCATTTGTTTGTGTCTTCCTTAGTTTCTTTCTTCAGTGTTGTGTAGTTTTCTGAATATAGTTCTTTTACCTCCTTGGTTAGGTTTATTCCTAGGAATTTTATTTTTCTTGTTGCTGTATCAAATGGGATTCTTTTCCTGATTTCTGTTTCTGATATTTCATTGTTGATATACAAAAATGTCTTTGATTTCTGAATATTGTCTTTGTATCCTGCTGTTTTGCCAAATTCGTTTATTAGGTCAAGCAGTCTTTTTGGCAAAGTCTATAGGGTTTTCTACGTACACTATCATGTCATCTGCAAACAATGACAGTTTTATTTCCTCCTTTCTAATTTGGATGCCTTTTATTTCCTTTTCTTGTCTGATCACTGTGGCTAAAACTTCCAATGTTTTGTTGAATATAAGTGATAAAAGCAGGCATCCTTGTCTTGTTCCTGATCTTACTGGGAAAGGTCTAAGTTTTTGCCCATTGAATATGATGTTGGCTGTAGGTCTCTTGTACATAGTCTTTATTATGTTGAGGAATGTTCCCTCTATTCCCACTTTGCTGAGTGTTTTGATCATAAATTGGTACTGTACCTTATCAAATGCTTTTTCTGCATCTATGGATATGATCATGTGATTTTTGTCTTTGCTTTTGTTTATGTGGTGTATTACATTTGTTGATTTGTGAATATTGAACAATCCTTGCATCCCTGGGATGAATCCCACCTGGTCATGGTGTATGATCTCATTAGTGTATTGCTGGATGCGGTTTGCCAATATAGAAGCTCTTTCTTTGCTGATGTGAACAGTCATGGGCCTTGCCTGAAGCTGTCTGACTTTCTGAGCGCCTGGCCTTTCTGCAGTGCCCCACCCTGGGGGCTGGCCTTGAGTTAGCCTACCTGCTCTCAGGGCCTGTGTTCGAGGGGGTGATGCTGAAGAAGCAGCACTGGGGGCTAGAAGAATGTCTGCTGGGAGCTGTCCACACCCTCCACACACAGGTAGGCCCAAGGAATGACCCCTTCTTTCCCAGTCAGGTACACACAGGGCTCTTTAGGGCTATTGGACTGGGCAGGTCCTGCTGTAGGCTCCCTCCTGCCCCAGGGCCTTTGTGCATGCCGGTCCTCTGTCTGGGGCTTTGTGACTTGTTAACTCTGACTCCGCATCTCAATTCAGGGGTCTCCTCCTTCTGTGTCAGTCTCACCCGGTTTTGAGTGGCACTATGGGTTCGGGACGCCTGGAGCACTTGCCTGGCCCGTGCTCCTCACAGCCAGCCCTCACGGGCGTTGTCTGCTCCTGGGGCCAGTGTTGTGTCTGGACTGGCCCTTGTGGTTCTTATCATGAATGCAGGATGCACTTCAGCAAAGACCATCAGGGAGCTTTGAGGAACAGGACTTGTTACTACAGGTCCTAGAGCATGAACGGTGCTCCCAAGGGTCACACGGTGAGGTTGAGGCACAAGGGAGAGGGAGATGGGTCAGCTGTGCTTTTATTAGGGCCAAAGGTCTAGCATGTCTTTTTGTTTGTTTGTTTTTTAAGATCTTGCTATTTTTCAAAAAAATCCTCACCTGAGGATATATTTATTGATTTTTAAAATATTTACTTATTTATTTGTTTTATTTATTTATTTATTTATTTATTTATTTATTTATTTATTTATTTATTTAATTTAGAGAGACAGACAGACAGACAGACAGACACCACTGTGAGAGAGAAACATCTATCAGTTACCCCAGACTGGGGATCAAACCTGCAACCTTTTGGTATGTGGGACGATGCTCTAACCAACTGAGCCACCCAGCTAGGGTTTGTGGGCTCACCCTTATTTGAATATTTAAAGCATAGGAACAGGAATTAGAGTGTGGGGAGGGAGAAGCAGAGTCCCTGAAGCGGTCACTTATCTAGGTCACCCAGGGCTTTCGGGGACGTTCGTGGGTGGCAGTGGCCCAATTTTTATCGGGTTGTTTTACTAGTCCCTGTGTCATACAGCTGGCAGTGCTTATTCAAGATGGACATCTTTTGAAACGGACGCTCAGCAACGGGAAGCTTCATGTCAGGCCCTCACCCTGCACTTCCCGATTGCCCCACGGTAGTCCTGGTGCTTTGTTATTTGATCTAACAGGACCACACTCTTTCCCTTTAGATGGCTTTTGTGTCCCTACTGCAGATCGTTGTTTGAGATCTGTCTTCCTCACTGGTCATCAGCCCTGGGAACAGATCCAGGGCGGTACCTTTTCCACCCCGTGCGCTTGGCCCTGGCACAGCATGGGCACTGCAGGCTCCTGTCTGACCCCGCAGCTCCCACTCATGTCTCCTCACCATCTGTTCTCCATCGCAGCCAGGTGGACACTCCGAATCCCAAAGAGTCTCTGCTCTGCTCAGAACTCTGCAAAGCCTCCCATCACTCTTCAAGGAGGAGCCCAACCCCCAAACGATAGGCCCGCAGTGACCCAGCCCTGCCAGCTGCTCTGCCCACCTCCCAGCTCTTCGCCAGGCTCATCACTCTCCAGACTCACTGAACTCTTGTTTTATGCCAAGCACATTGCTGCCCCGGGGCCATTCCTGCCGCCTGGAACACTCTTCCCCAGGCACCCACCTGATGTCCTCCCTTGCTTCTTTCAAGTCTCCTCAAGTGCCCTGCCTCAGAGGCAGTCCTCTCTGACCACCCTGTCTGGAGCGCTGGTCCTGCCAGGGCTCCTCAGCTGCTGGGCTTGTCAGCGGAGCACTCATCTGCTGTCTTGCCCTCTTTCATGCCTGGTGGTCCATGCCCCGCCTTCTAGAATGTAGTGATGCCGTGTATCTAGTGCTTGTTCATGGGGGTGAATGAATGTACGTAGATGCAGGGTCTTAAAGGGGGCTTTAACTTAGGCTGCTTTTTCCCAGAAGCAGACCCGAGCCAAGGATTTGGGTAAAAGGGACTGATTCAGAAAAGGCTCCAGGAGGCCTCAGTGAAAGAGTGGAGAAATTAAGATAGAAAAGGATAGGGAGATGAGAGCGGGCACTGTGGGGAGAAGCAGCAGCCTCAGTCTGACCCCTGGAAAGCCTTGGGGCATTCAGAGTCTGGCCCCCTCAGGGCTGAGCAGCTGGGATTTTTCTTTTTTCTTTTTCTTCCACTCCTGTAAAAGCATTGCAGGAAAACAATGTTCTGGAGGTCCCAGGCGCCAGGCTTAACAGCAAAGTGTGCCAAAAGGGGAGCTGGTTGTGCCGAGCTGGCTGAGGGCTCCAAGGGGACCAGAGAGTGTGTCAGTGGAGTATGCTACACCTCTTCCCTGGCTATTTGCTGAACAAGTTGAGACTCTGTCGACATCGTCCTGAACTGTCTGTCCTACTGGGTTTTGCTCTTCCCCAGGATACTATTTTAGGTCTCCAAATTCCTGGTTTGGTTCTTGTCTGGCAAGGTCAAGGATGAGCATAAGAACTCAAGGTTTTGAACCGTGAGGGTGGGGGACTTCCCTCGGGAAGTAGGGGGAACTGCAGGACCAGGGTGGGATTCTTGATCTTGAGGACTCCATTGTATTTCCAGGACTGCTGGCTCTCTCAAGAAGCCCAGCCCCCTCTTCGTGGGACCTCCAAGTCGGAAGTGCCCAGGGACATTGGGGTGGACATCAGCTACAAGTTGCCCCAGGTAAGGTTCTGCCTCAGACTTCTCCATCCCAAGAAGAAAATTGAGCTAGACAGCAATGACAGTGCCCCTCCCCATTTGCTGTGCCCCCTGCTGCATGCTTGACTCGGGGCCAGCACCTGCAGCACCCTCCCTGGTGGTCCCCCAGCAACTTCCTGAGGTCGGCACTAAGTCCATTCATCCTGTTTTTATGGGCGAGACAGGCTAAGAGATGAGGACACTGGCAGGATAGCACCCTACAAATGCAGGGGCACACAGGATGTCAAACCCCTGTCTCTGAACTCCTATTTCTTTCCCCAGAATGACTGAGACTCTCTGGAGTGTCCTTGGGAGTCACCTGGAACCGATACTGGATGACAGGGACGTCTGCTACATCAAGGCTTGGTTCACATCCTCGGCCCACCTGTGTTGGCACCTGCCGCCTTCCTGGGCCTTTTTGGCCGCATCCCAGAGTCTCTGCTTAGGAATAGCCACTTCCTTTCGTGTTCTATCAATTCTTCCCCTTCCACTTACCAATAACATTTGTGACTTCCTGATACCAAAAAAGTATGAAGAAGAAAAAAGGGGCACAAATCCCATTATCACTAATGTTTAAAACAATGATATTAGTTTCATAGGAACATGCTTAAAAATGAACTGGCAAGTTAAAGCATGCCCATCCCAGGCTTCCAGAAGAAATGTCAATGCGCACAGCGAGACATCCGTATGCGTTTCCCGAGGTTGCTGTAACACAGCATCCCAAACTGGGTGGCTTAAACAATAGCAATGTCTCTCTCAGAATTCTGGAGGCCAGGAGTCCAAAATCAAGGTGTCGACAGGGATGGTTCCATCTGAGGGCTGGGAGGGAGACTCTGTCCTATGGGTCCCCTCTAGTTTCTAGTAGCCTCCGGCATTCCTCGACCTGCAGACAGACAACTTCTCCCTGTGTCTTTCCTCTGTAGGTATCTGTGTCCTAATTCCCACTTTGATAAGGAGACCAATCATACTTGATGAGAGCCCATCCACATGACTTTACATTTCCTTGATGACCCATGAAGCCCTTCTTTCCAAATAAGGTCGCAGTCACAGATATTGGGGGTTAGGACTTTAATTTCTTTTGGGGGGAAAGAGTTCAACCCATAGTACTATAGATTTGCAGAATCTTTTAGAGTTGAGTTCAGCTTCTTTTTCTTAAACATGGAATAACCATACCCTATTCTTTGTGTGTAGTCCAGTGCGGCAGCGACTGCATGTGTGGCTACTTCAATGAACAAGAATTATAGAAAATTGGAGTTGCCATTTCTCAGTTGCACCAACCACTTTTCAAGAACTTTTCCATCACTGCAGGAAGTTCTATTGTCTAGCACAGGTACAGAATTAAAAAGAAAACTCCCCCTTCCCCCCTCCCCAAGCCAACCACGGTTTGTTTTTTGTGATTCTTCGCAGAGACAATCTATGCCCACAATTAGCAAATAGGTATCAGTATATTTTCCCCTAACTTTCCTAAAGGTAACAATGTCTTCCATGTATTTTGAATGGTTGTGCAATGGTCAATGGGATGGAATTTATTTAGCTACTTCCATAGTGAAAGGGTCTTGAGTTTCCCCCAGGTTTTTGCTCTTGTATATCCTTCTGTGAATGGCCTTCTCTGCAGGGTAAGTTCTTAGCAGTGGAATTCCCAGACCAAAGGGCATGTACACTTTTCTCTCAGTACATACTCTTTAAGGTTCTTAACTCGGGGCACCTGCACAGGACTCCGTGAGTCCACTGAAACCCCTGCGATTGTGCGGAAGTTTTGCGTCTGTCTACCCGCCTGGGGAGAGGGTTTGGACTTTCCATCTCATGACTGAGCAGGTCTGTGATTCCCAAAGGGCAAAACTGGCAGCTTCAGACTCCCAGGTGGGAGCTCTGGGCACCTCTGGCAGTGAGTCGGCGATTCTGCCTCCGTATCCAGTGTCTCCTCAGACAGGTCCACAGTCAAGGATCTGGAGCCAGTGCTGGAGTTTTTGCTGCATAAACACGCTCTCTGCTTCCAGACCCACTTCCTGCCCGGGTGGGAAAAAGACCAAGTGTCAGAGGAGAGCATCTCCCTCCTAAGACCCAGCTGCCTGACTGCTGAGAGTACAGATCATTTACAGAACGCCCTGGGAGCCCTGGAACCCCACACCCCACGCTGTTTGCTAAATGCACATGTGCTAATTACCCCGACCTCCCTGCAGACCTTTCTGCTGCTCTCCAGATGGCTGTCTGCAGCCCAGAAACATTTGCCTTTAGAGAAACTCCATTCTAGCGCCTCAAACCCATCCCAATAATGGTAACAGTGAGAGTTCTGCAACTCTCTGAGCCTGTCCTGTGGGGTCCCTGGAGGCTTGGGTCCAGGGTTCCTCCTGTAGTCCTCTTGGTAAGCCCATATTAGAGGAGGAGCTGAGGCAGATGAGCTCATGAATACAAAGCAGAAGAGTATGATTCAACTCAGCTCAGTTGATGGGGCTTTAGAATGGCAAGGGGGAGAGTCCTGCCCCTGCCTCCCTGGGTGCACAGTGACAGGGCACCCCAGTGTCTCTGGTTGCCTAGTTTACTGTTGATCCAGCTCCATTATGACCAGTATTCCTTTAAGTGGGTTGGATGAGAAGTTCTACAATCATTCCACTCACAAGGCTGCTCTTTGAGAAAGCTATGGCCACTGCCGAGGAGCCTCTGATATAGACCAGATAAAACCATCACCAAGACACGTCGTTAAACAAGAGAAGGAGAGCAGAGCAGAGAGCCTGCATCTGTTTTTGTGCAAGGGGAACCGTGTATGTATATGCTCGTGTGCACGTGTGCACCCACACGCGCACACACACACACACACACATGCAAACAGACTCATCTAGGTCCATGCTATCTCTTGGAGATATACAAGAATATGGGCAGAGTGGTTGTGCTTAAAAGGGACTGGGGGACCAAGGAGGGGAACCTATGTCTTTATTCATTTACTCAACCACTGTTTATCAAACACCTACAATGTGCCAGATAATGGGAAAAGATGAAAGAGATGCATAAAATTCTCTCCTCTTGGAGCTTATATTTTCATGGGAGAGATAATAAAATAAGCAAGTTGTATAGTGATAGGTGGGTATATAGGAAAAGGAATCATTGAGCTGGGGATGGGGTCTGCAGTTATGTGGCAGGGAGGGCCAGGGGGCTGGCTTTGGTTTTAAGTAGGCCGACAGGGTAAGACCAAGGGAGAAGATAACTTTTAGCAAAGGCATGAAATGGAAGAGAGCCGCGTGGTTCTCTGGGGGAAGGGCATTCCAGGTAAAGGGCACAGCCTGTGAAAATGTCCTGAGATGGGACTTCCAGTCAAGATGGCAGCATAGGCAGACACGGCTCGCCTCTGCTCACAACCACATCAGAATTACAACTACATATAGAACAACCATCACTCAGAATTGTCAGAAATAGAGTTGAATGGAAGTCTGATAACTATGGGATTAAAGAAACCACATCCATCCAGACTGGTAGTAGGGATGCAGAAGCAGAACAGACTGGTCTCTCACCCACTTGTGATTGATAAAAGTTCAGGAGGGATATATCAGGAGTGAGGAGTCCCAGCCCCACACCAGGCCCCCAGCCCAGGGTTCCAGTTCCAGGAAGATAAGTCCCCACAACTTCTGGCTGCAAAAACCAGCAGGGATTCAGTCAGTGGAAGAAAATTCTGGAGCCCCAAGCAGTTCCTTTTAAAGAGCCCACACATAGACTCACCTACTCAGTCTCACTCCCTCTGAGCTTCAGCACCAGGGTAGCAGCTTGAAAGGCATCGGTAGCATACAGGGAGAGACTGAAGTGTCTGGCATCAAGGTGAGCAGAGGCCATTGTCCCTTTTCTAACCCCTCCCCCCACAGAGACAGCAAGCTGGAGCCATATCTGAGACTCCACCAACATGGCCAGCAGTGTTTGACACACCTTGGAGATCCCCAGAGACTCTGCCCCACCCAACTTCCAGGCCCAGCCAAGCTGCTTTTCCATAAGAATGGCTGGTCTCCACTCTGCTTCACAACTCCCTAAATCCTCTCAAACAAGCAAGGCCTGGCCTCAGCCCCAGGTCTGGCATTAGCAGCATCCAGCCTAGATTCACAGCTTGGCTTTGCCTAGGAATCTCCAAGCCCAGCATGAGTAGCAGCCATCTCAGCTTGCTTTATAGCTCAGGCAGGGTGGCCCTGAGAAAAAACATAAGTGGGAGCTGACCTTGGCCTGTACCACCCAGGAAACCCCAGGGCCAGCACACCCAGTGGGCAGCTACAGACCATGTCAGAGCACCACCACCCTGCCCCTACACACAGATGATCCTCCACGGAGGCCAGAGCCAATCCTTGCAGCTGACTGGCCTGGATAAATCCCTCCCATTGGTCTGCCAACAGCAACCAAGTCTCAGCTACAAGAGGGAGGTGTACTCAGCCAACATGAAGGGTGCACCTCAAGTACCCAGCTTGGGTGATAGGGGAGACTCTGAGACTGGACCCTACAGGACACCCACTACATTAGGCCACATATCAAGATGTGGAGCCAAAGCAGCTCTACCTAACACACAGAAACAAACACAGGGAGGCTGCCAAAATGAGGAGACAAAGAAACATGGCCCAAATGAAAGAACAGATCAAAACTCCAGAAAAAGAGCTAAATGAAATGGAGATAAACAACCTGTCAGACACAGAGTTCAAAACACTAGTCATAAGGATGCTCAAGGAAGTTAGTGAGGACCTCAACAGCATAAAAAGATCCGGTCAGAAATAAAGGATACACTAATTGAAATAAAGATACCCAGCAAACATATCATTTAGAATCAAAGGTCAGATAAAGATCATCTCAGACCAAAAAAAAAAAAAAAAAGTAAAGGAATATGAAATGTTAAAGGGATTTATTTAAGAAAAAGATCAAAACTATGAACAATAAAATGGCAAAACATACAAATCTATCAACACTTGAATCTAAAAAACAAACTAAGCAAACAAGAACAGAGACAGAATCATGGATACAGAGAGCATTTTGAGGGTTGCTAGATGGGCGGGGGGCGGGGCGGGAAGAGAATGGGTGAGGCAGTGAGAGGATGAAGAAGGACGAATAGGCAGCTACAGAACAGCCATGTGGTTGTAAAGTGCACTAATAGGAAACGGAGCAGCCAAAGAACTTGGACGATGACCCATGGACGTGAACAATGATGGGGGATTGCCTGAGGGAGTGGGGGGCGCTGGTTGGAGGGGGAGCAAAGGAGGAAAATTAGGACAACTGTAATAGCATAATCAATACAATATAAGTTAAAAAAAACAAAAACAAAAAAGAAAGTCCTGAGACGCGCCCGTGCCTGGAGTGTTAGAAGCA